>PGFW01032492.1:0-13604 GCA_003123925.1 Haematobia irritans | reverse complement strand
CGGTTAACTCGGAAGAGCTAATGGACAGTACTGTATCCAGCGAACGTGGCATGTCGGCCGGAGAGTTTATGGTCAAGATATTCGGTTTATACACTGACAAAAATATTGCCGTGAAGCAAAATATATCATTTAAAATACGAAGGCGAATTCCGACCCATGGTGACTTATTGGCATGAAGACACTTGAAAATAAAAGATTACTTGTATCCAGTTTTTTCTCTACAAGACAGTTAATGGCATCATAGATGCTCCTGATGTGCCTAAGTTAATAAAATTTAATATCCCGTTGCATAATTTGCGTTGTCAAAACCTATTCATTTCAATTCATCGTAGCAACTATTCATATAATCAACCACCAGCAAAAAAAAGCGTCTGCCAAAAAGTAATGAAAATGTCTCTCTTTTGGACCGAAGTGGTGCAAAATTGCGCAGAAGCGATCGAATCTTAATCATGGTGCTTGTTCATTAGAACGGAGTATCCTTCCATATTGAACAACCGTTGCACTGAATTGCATCACTTTTTATAGTATGTGATCGAATTCAATGTTTTGGATCGTAAATTAAAAAATTCTTGTGATATTTGTCAAATAAAATAATTCTTTATAATTTTAATGGATTCTAACGCTTGTTGGAACACGTCTTGACCTCAATAATATTTTAAAAATTCACAAAATTTTTCACGATTAGTTAGCATTTTTGTTTTTCGACAAAATTCTAATGATTTGTAACACATTCTTAATGACATTCTGACTCCTGCTTTTAACCTATTTGAAAACAAAACAAGTAGAAGAGTCTAAGTCGGGCGGACCGACTAATTATAGCCCTGCACCACTTCTGAGCATCTAAAGTTTCACTACTGTGAACACAATGTTAGATAAAAAATATGGGAAACGTTTAAATCTGAAGCAATTTTAAGGAAACTTCGAAAAAGTTTATTTTATGATTTATCCGCTCGATATATTATGTACTTAGAAGTTTTAGGGAAAATTAGAGTCATTTTTACAACTTTTCGCTAAGCAGTGGCGATTTTACAAGGAAAATGTTGGTATTTTGACCATTTTGTCGAAATCAGAAAAACATATATATGGGAGCTATATCTAAATCTGAACCGATTTCAACCAAATTTGGCACGCATAACTACAATGCTAATTCTACTCCCTGTGCAAAATTTCAACTAAATCGGAGTTAAAAATTGGCCTCTGTGCTCATATGAGTGTAAATCGGGCGAAAGCTATATATGGCGCTATATCTAAATCTGAACCGATTTCAATCAAATTTCACACTTGACTTAGACATGTTGTGTTTGTACAAAATTTCAAGCAAATCGGTATAAAACTCTGGCTGCTGGGTCTATATTAGTGTATATCGGGCGAAAGATATATATGGGAGCTATATCTAAATCTGAACCGATTTCTTCCAAAATCAATAGGGTTCTATTCTGACCCAAATTAGGAACATGTGCCAAATTTGAAGGCTATTGGACTTAAATTGCGACCTAGACTTTGATCACAAAAATGTGTTCACAGACAGACGGACGGACGGACAGACGGACAGACGGACATGGTTATATCGACTCAGGGACCCACCCTGAGCATTATTGCCAAAGGCACCATGTGTCTATCTCATCTCCTTCTGGGGTTCCACAGTGTGGCGCAGGGTATAAACATTTCAAATTACCCATTAAGAATATGAAAAACCAAGTTATAAAAAATGTAATAAAAAGAACTTCATGGGTAGTTAAAACAAAGAACATCATTGGGAGTGCATCTTCTGACAGTGCTTTAAAAGTTGTGCCTTTGGAGGAACTTCCAAAGGCACAAATTTTGGGGAGACTTTTTACTGTTTGGTAGATTGGTAGAATTCTTGACGTTTTGGTAGATTTTCCAAATATTCCTCTCCAACTAAAAGCTCTTTACGATATTAATAAAAATAAAATTTGAAAACATTTTCTATAGAAATAAATTTTAACAAATTTTCTATATAGGAAAATTTTGTTAAAATTTTATTTTGATAGAAAATTTTTAAATATTTTCTAATAGAAATAAAATTTTGTCAAAATTTTCTATCGAAATAAAATTTTGACAAATTTTCTGTAGAAATAAAATGTTTAACAAAATTTATAGAAATATAATTGAAAAAAAAAAAATTCTATAAAAAAAAATTGACAAAATTTTGTTACAGAAATAACATTTTTACATAATTTGCCATAGAAATAAAATTTTAACAAAATTTTCTATAGAAATAAAGTTTGACAAAATCTTCTATAAAAATAAAATTTTAACAAAATCTTTTCTATAAAAATACATGAATTACAGACAAAAATTTCTGATAAAATTAGGAGAAGATTTGACAAAATTTTCTTTCAGAAATTAAATTGTTACAAAATTTTTATTCAGAATAAAATTGTGACACATATTTCTATAGAAATAAAATTTTTGAATTACTTTTAAGTGAAATTACCCATAGAAAATAAAATTTTGATAACAAATTTTTATAGAAAAAAAACAAATGTTGACAACATTTCTATAGAAACAAAATTTTGAAAAATTTTTCTATAAAATTTTGATCGGTTTATATTAGATGAGTTTACAAATAAATCAGAAACCGATATGAAATTTCAATCGTATCAAATGGAGCCTACCCCTCCAGGAGGCCCCGGAAGTCAAATCTGGGGATCAGTTTATAAGGGGGGTATATAATATATAATTATCGACCGATATCAACCAATTATTGCATGCCGATTCATATTAAATTTACTCCTTCAAGAGGCTCCGAGTTCAATTATGGTGATCGGTTTATATGGGGCTACACCTTAAAGTCGTCCGTTATTGCCCATTTGTAACACAATCTGACCCACATCAATTGAAACTACATGCACGATCTTATCCGTTCATAGCTTGTTTCGATAGGAAGTTAGCGTGATTTTCACAGACAGATGGACGCACATCGGACATAGATTGACTTAGAATTTCTCCACAGCATGGGGTCTGAGACCATGCTGTACAAACTGAATGGCAAATTTAATACACCCCCATTCTATAGTGGAGGGTACAAAAAAAAATGTTTGGAATATTTGTTTGCAAAAGTTTCAAAATTTATTACTTGTCCAAAATTTATCAAACAATTGTCATCTTTAAAGACCCCAATTTTAATAAAACCATAGAAGACAAGACCAACCACACCACTAGAAAAGGAATCACCTAAGAGTGCCATCGGCTGGTGCTACACAATAACCATGGTGGTCATGGTGGAAAGAAGACACAACAGCAATAGCAACAAAACGCAACTGATAAATATCAACATTCATAACGTTTTGCTGTGATGCCCATTCATTGTAAACTCCATGAGCAATTTGAATTTTGTCTAATAAAAATACAATAGGATTTTTTTTTATTTTTAATTCTTTCCTCAGTTTTATAATACTAACCGCCTTACGGATTATGTAGCATACTGACTTTGGTATTTCATTGGTAACATAGTGAAATATAAGTTTGAGATTGAATTATAAATTTAGACCTAATGAGCCAATCCACCTATCACCCAAAATTGTCCAAATCTTGAACCTATCAGACATAACCTGCCCAATAACATATTGCAACCACTAAAAAGAACAATAATAATAAGAACTAGACAGAATAATCGCACATTTTACTTCGCTAACATTGCGAAATATACATCCAATTTCCTTGGGTTAATAGATCAAAATGCTGATATTATAACCATGGTTGCCACTGGACCAAAAGTTATCTACCAAAATTGAGAAAACATTTTACCAAAAAACTACCAAACAAAAAAATCTTTTTTTCCCAACATTTTATTGCAAAGAAAATTTTGTCAACATTTTATTTCTATAGAACATTTTGTCAAAATTTTATTTCTATAGAAAATTTTGTCAAAATTTTATTTCTATAGAACATTTTGTCAAAATTTTATTTTCATAAAAAATTTTGTCAAAATTTTATTTCTATAGAAAATTTTATCAAAATTTTATTTCTATATAAAATTTTGTCAAAATTTTATTTCTATGGAAAATTTCGTCAAAATTTTATTTCTACAAAAAATTTTTGTCAAAATTTTATTTCTACAGAAAATTTTTTTAAAATTTTATTTCTTATAAAAAAATTTTTAAAATTTTATTTCTATAGAAAATTTAGTCACAAATATTATTCAATAGAAAATTTTGGCCATAATTTTAATTATATAGAAAATTTTTGTCACAAATTGTACTTCTATAAAAAATTTTATCAAATTTTTATTTCTATAAAAAAATTTTTTAAAAATTTTATTTCTATAGAAATTTTGTTTTAAAAATTTTATTGCTATAGAAAAAATGTGTTCAACATTTTATTTCTATAGAAAATTTTGTCAAAATTTTATTTCAATAGAAACTTTTGTCATAATTTTAATTCTTGAAAATGTTGGCAAAATTTTATTTCTATAGAAAATGTTGTCAAAATTTTATTTCTACACTAAAAAAAATATTTACGCGATATTATAGATTACGCAACCTAAATTTTAGGATGCGAAATTTACAAAATATTGAGGACGAATTTCTTTAAAATAATGACATTTAAATTAAAATAAAGTTTATAATCTTTGTTTCAAAAATTTTTTTTTTCATTAAATTTAAAGTCCGTTTTGAACTAAGGCTAATTTTCTTTAAAGTAAGAAACACATTTTTGATATAAAAAATTGTCCTTAAATTAACTGAAATATTGAAACTTTAGATTAAAGATTAAAAATGCCTTTAAATATAGGCTAAGACTTTTTTGAGAATTAGTAATATGCGTATTGCGTCTCTGGTTTAAAGTTCTTTTTTTGGAATTAAGAAAACATTTTTGAAAGTATCGTTATAATTTAGATTTTTAAAATGTTCAATTTGTTTGTTACGTTGAGTACCTTTATTAATAAAGCGCGAAAAGAGAATGAAAATTTGATAAAGGGAGATCTGTGTCCTAATTTTAATTTTTAATTTATTTTTAAGAAGCCACATCTTTGGCTCAGAATCAATACCAAAATCCTTAAGGGAAGGTCAATATCTTTGGACCCAAGTAAATTTTTTTTGAGTGTATAGAAGGTTTCGTTACAATTTCATTTCTATAATAAATTTTGTCAAAATTTTATTTCTATAGAAAAATTTTTTTTTCAAAATTGTTTTTCTATAGAAAATTTGGTCAAAATTTTATTTCTATAGAAAAGTTATGAAAGCATCTACCAAAACATCAAGAATTCTAAAAATCTAAAGAACAATAAAAAATCTAACATTTTTGGTGGCAACCGTGATTATAACTCATTTCCCATAGAGTTTACTTCCGTACCATTTATTGTTATTAAGCTTGCTGTCTTTAGGGAAAATTTCTGTCTACCAATCCACGCTCAGGTACTTCAAGCATAACGACTCGGATCTTGAATTTTCGATTGGCATATATTTGCTTTCTTCATTATTTTTCCTATTTTTTGTTTTTTTTGGCCAACTAGCAGTGAAATACATGATGTTGGCGGCAAACACCAAAAGCTTGATCATCGCCGCGCACCACCGCCACAACAATGCTGCTTGCTGAAGCAGTCAAGTCATTTCACAGATAGTGGGCCTTTAAATGTGAAAGAGGTAAATAATTAGGGTGAGCATTGTCAACCAATATGAAGCCGAAATGTGTTATCTCTATGAAAAAATATCAAGAAAAACGGAGCAGAAGCACAGAGGAGAAGGCAGCATCTTTTATAAGACTTCATTGTTAGCCTCATTGCAAAGCGGGCCTTCAAACTATCCATTTTTGCTAAAGATTACGAAGAATAGGTGTTTTATTCACAAAAAAATCAAATTTTTATAAAACCATTAAGATTTGCATTTTGAAAGTCATTTCCAAATATAAAGCCACTGCGTTCAATACAAAAAAAAAACTAAAATTGGGATTCCAAACATCATCATTAGTCATGCGACCCATAAACAGAACATATTCCGCTTGGCAAATTAAACTGCTCGCCATTCTACTTTTCTACGTCAGCCTTCTTTAAGCCAATTGTAATGAACGTGTTAAAAGGCCATATTCATCATGTACCATAGTAGAAACAATTTTGTTCCGCGCATCATGCTTGAAATGGTCACGTTCCGCGCATGACAACCGTCTTTACGGTGCTTTGCACACCATTGATCAATAACAAAACTGTCGGTGAGAGTAGTCCCATAGGATGATCACTATTATTGTCTAATTCCACACTTCTCACTACCTGGCAGCCCTCTCACTCCTACATCATTCATTATCCTTTCACGCGCTACGTCACCCCCCTAATGCTTTGACTATGTGATAATTGTGTATTTTCAGCCTTAGGTGTCTTCATCCCCCCCCATGCATTATCTCAGGATTGTCTTTCCTCTTCCTCTAGTCTCGTCTGCGTGACATTACCATCTTCTACACGTTCCGCGCTCCACGGACTGACGCTACTCTGTGAAAACTAACCGACTTTATATATCTCTCGCTCCCCATATTCACGCGTCGCGTCCGCCATAGGAACTATCTCGAAGTGTCGTCACCCATTACTCACTTGCCATACGCAGACTTAGAATATCATACTAAGAACTTACTACTCTGTCCTGTGATCTCATCTGTTATCTCGCTTATCACATTCTACTCATTCGAACACCATCATGCATTTAACCAATTAACCGTCTCTCTTTACCAGCTTCACCTCTCTTCTAACTTTCTCAGGCCCCGCTAATACACCCTCCTCTAATCCAATCCTTCTGTCCCTAGCCCCTCATCAGCTCACGATCCCGATCCCTTGCCCTTATCCCTCCCTACAGTCCGCTTTTCCCTCACTCTTGTCCGCCCCAACTACCCTCTCAGACGGTCCGTCTTCGTCTTCTCACGATAGTGTCGCTATCGTCGCCTCACCTTTCGTCTGCACTCAGCTCCTTACTTCAGCATCACTTTTCTTTCCTGCCTCTACCCTCTCCCTACATCCCTCCTTCCTCCGCCCTCCTTAATCCCCTCGCCTCTTCGCGCTTCCTTCTATTCTTTCTCGTCCTCCCTCTCTGTCTCTTCATCCTATTCTATTCCTTCTCCGTTCTATATCTCTGCGAGTTCGCTTATCCTACCGTCTCCGATCCCCTTCTCGTCCTTCTTGTGCCGATTTTGGTGTGTAATTACACACATACTTTTCTTTAGACAACTATAACACACTCAAACAGAATGTTTACACTCGGTATCCCACAAGGATACCTTCGGTTACTTTCTCTCTTAAGGATCTTCTGCACTGCGACTCTAATTTCGAGCCAAAGATACGTTGCTCGTTATTTTACTTCAACCAGTTCACAATGCATCTTCATCTTTGGCTCTCTTAGCAACCTATCTGCTTTTAAGTCCTTATACCAGCCCTAATTTAAAGTATAGATACTGGTTCATTTATAACAATTGCCATTGCCGCTCCTCATCATTCAACTACTCCAGCCAATTCTACGTAACAGAACAAATGCCCCTCTATCCGGAGAGTTTGAAAATACAAAAAATCTTATTAACGGACTATTCTTCAACCAGTAGTTAATAATTGTTTTTTTCTTTATCCTAAAACATCAGAGTCATTAATACAGTAGTACAGTCCCCTCTGTTGACAGTGGTTTCTTCACTGCCTTACAATACCCCACCACTGAACCTCAAAATATAATTAGCTTCCTTTGGTGAGAATTCTCACATTTGTCAGAGCGCGCACGCGCTCCTCACTGCACCACGCGCTTACTTCTCTATTTTCCCAAATCATGATCAGCTTTTCAATTTCCAATATGTACGGCTTCCCACAGTCATTAAATGTTGCAAGGATTTTTACACTACCTCTCGAGACTTCAGAATTTACTGAATTGCCTATCGATAAATCATCTTTTTCTTTGTCTTCGCGTTTTAGAGGAACTCACTAACACTCGAGTTCTAACACTCCTATTACAATTATTTTTCGAGCCTTTACTTGGACATGATATAAGCGACTCTGAAGGAACCTTCGATGCAGTCTTTAATAGAAGGCCCCATTTTGATCACAAGATCATACACACGCCCACGTCGACCTATACCGAATCATTAGCCGCCTCTACACGCAGAGCTGGATCATATAGTCAACATGTCTTTCTCTCCCTGGTCTCGGGCGAACATGAGACCTTTTCACAGCCTTTTGAGCTCATATATTAGATCGTTCCTTCTGGCTGGGAGCAGTATAACTCAATTCTTGCGGCCCCTTTATTGCTAACTCCTTCTGGAGAAAACATTTAGGAACTATTTCCTCTTTACAAATTGAATCATCTTTCTTCCCCACCCTGTACATCATCCTTCTTCATATAACCTTACAAAAGCAGTCCCGCTTAGATCAGCATTCTCTTTCACATGCAGTTTTTCTCCTCCTTTCCTTTCACACGCGATCGCTTGTTCTTCTCGGGGTCTCTTCTGCTCTATTTTCTCTCACTACCCTTTCTTCTTTCTTCCTCGTCTCCTTACATAGTGATGCAGCTCAGCCATCAAACCCACGATCTCGTCTCATATATCCTGACTTCTTTTAGACAGCCTCCAATTGTGCTGTCTTAGAACTTCATTCACTACTCACTGCTCCAAAACATCGCCTGTCTTCTATCAACGTCCCAATCCCACTATCTTTCCCCCGTCTTCGCCCTCTATCCCCATTACGCGTACTTCTGACCTCCCTCCCCAGTTCTCTGCTGCTCTCTCCCTACTCGTCCTGCTTCCATTTCTACACCTCATGAATTTACGCGTGTCACTAGCTAATCTCTCTCACGACTCCTCCGCACAATCACTCGCTTTCGATGTGAAATACTGATACTCCTCTTCGTACATCTCTAATTATCACCCGTCTCATCTCTTTTGCATCATCTATTCATACATCACCTCCTTCTACTATTGCCCACGATTCTCATATTCCACCACTGCACCAACCTCTCGTTATCTCCCCAATACCTTCTGGCACCGTACGTACTACTAACCTACCACCACTATTTGATTCTTTCCTACCTACCACTACGCTGGCTTACACTCATTACCGTGCTAATGCCTCTCTTCTCCCCCTTTCTACGTCACGCGGGCCTCCATTCATAACCACTCCTCCCTCTCTCATATAGTGCACCCAAATACACCGCCCTTCTCGCACTCTCTGACACATCTCTATCACACACAGCATCTCGGCCGCTGCACAATTTTCATCTGCTCCCCATATTATCTTTTCAAAATGGACTAACGACGAAAGTACAAATCAGTCTCGTAAATTTTTGCATCTCTCAGTTCTCAAGCAGATTATTCTATCCATCGATCAGTTGCACGCTTCTTATACCACTCCAATAAGTTGAAATCCGCGTCCCTTACTACCCACACCAAAAAAATTTTCTCCTAACGTAACACTTTCTTCCAACTTTAAATTTTTTTAATGAGTTTTAAACAAATACCTTCAATTAAATAATTTCCAATTGGATTTCTAGCAAGATATTCTTTCAATTGATAACAATAAACAATTCGCATACTCACAAAATCACCTCTGCCCTAATAGTATTTCATTAACTTCTTATTTGTGCATCTATAAGTGCTACTCTCATATAATCTTTGCATACTATACCTTACACTTATCGGACCGTTCAATTTAATTCTTTAATTCCGATTTACTAATTTTCTGCTGACTTCGATACCGCATTTCTCAATTAAGATTAATTAATGGATCAATTAACTTACCTGCCATCCCTTCCCCCTCCGATGATCCCGTACGAATTGTATACTTCAGAAACAAAATTTTTTTGTTGTGATGGGACTCTGCTTACCAAATATCGGACCCCTATCCACGATACCAATACTCATATAATATGCCATTCTCATACTTTGTTCATGGAGAGACTCTACATATCAAGATATATTATTTACAATATTCTGTTATGCGCACAAATCGGAGTTATTAAGAACATTATACAATATATTTATCAAGTAACATAGGAGTTACTAAATCTAGGGATACTAACTATACCACTCGAAGGTTTCAATGCTCATCCACATCTCCAATGATAATGCGGCATATACCAAAACATGAAAGGATACAATCGGAGATTCTAGAAAGCCCAAAGAAGTATCAAGGGAGAGTGGAGCTGTAGTTGGGTAGCGGCCTTATTATCAAATACATATGTATCTCTTCCTTTCACCTCATGTGTCATATCACCATTTTTAGGCACAAATCATCTTTATTTTCCTAGACAATACCTATAGTATTATACAAATTTTAAGACATTAGCGGCTAATAGATCAAACTTACGGATTCAAGAAGCCCTCAAGATCCAGATTAAAATGCCGCGTAATGACGGTCTACTTGCTGTGTCTCGGTTTGCTCTCTTACTCAAACATCATCTTTGGGGGGACCATACTCACCATTTTCGGCCACATCTCTTTACAGTACCCTAGAAATACCCTGTAGGATTTCCGATTATGAGGGCAAAATTGGGTAACCTAAAAATTTATTTGGACTTTTAGAGACCAAGAAGTAACACATCGGCGAAGATCGGCTCTATGTTGGAGCTATTTATTCAAAACATGGACGAAATCACCATTTTCGGCACAAGCTCTTTATTTTCCCTAGAATACCTCGTAGATTTTCCATTTCAGGCAAATTGGGTAAAAACTACGGATTCTAGATAAGCCAAGAAGCTAAAATCTGGCGAAGATCGGTCCTATTATGGGGCGCCTACTCCATCTAATACCTATGCGACCGCTTGGGTTACCCACCATTTTTCCGACACACGTCCTTTATAGGGTTCTAGAGTATCCTCTAGATATCAACCAATTTCCAGATATAATTGGCTTAAAATACGGATTCTTCAGAAGGCCCAAGAGCGAAGTAAATCGGTCCTCACCCTGATGTATCCTTCGGTTGTATATGGGCGCTATAGAATAAAACCATTTGGACCGATAAACCCCATTTTTCGGCAACCTCTTTTATTGCGTTACCCTAGCAATACCTCTAGACTATCCCATTTTCAATCAAATCTGATAGAAAATACCCTTCTAGACGGCCACAGAAGCAAAAATCCGGGAAATTCTGGGTTCCTTATGGGCTATACCAAAACATGGACCGATTATGGCACCATTTTCGGTACACTTTTTTGGTGGTTCCCAAAAATACCCCATTAGATTTCCAATCTACAGACAACATTGGATAAAAACTTACAGTTTTTTATAAGCGCAGGACCCCAAATCGGCTGAGGCGGTTTTATTAGGGGGACTATATCAAAACTTAGGACGATATAGCCTTTCTTCGAACATTTACCTACCTGCCATATAAAAGACGAATTCTGCTGCCAAATTTCAGGACGATAGCACCCATTATTGACAGGATGTAGCCTATTATCCCCGTGCGATTCTACCCACATAGATAGCATGACAGTGCTTCCTCACGAACCCCATTTGCTCTATATCGTCTCTTGTAATTTCTCCTGATCAAATCGAAGTATATATACTTTGATTATGAGTCGGAAATCGCATATTTCGATGGTTAGCAAACGGAATGACAAAACTTATCATACCCCCGTCGACCATCACTATTGTGCGGGTGTTATAAAAATACAACCTCTCAATATCATTATATTTCCCACCCGACACGCGCATGCTTAAAGCCCTCAACCAATTAATGTTCCTTCAATGGTTCTCCCTTACCATCCTATTTGACTAGCGTTTTTACATCCCCCTTCTCAACAATTCCCTCTATAAACGTACTTCTCTCACTCACTATTCTTGAGTCTATCATCAATCTTATAGAGCATGACTTTCTTTAAATCAAAATTGTGTTCTTTACTTTCCACGTAAACTTTTGTCCTTAATTTCCTAACGACATCAACGACTTTACAGCGGTTTGTCATGGACGCCCAAATTTCCTCACACACACGGTAATCCCTCTAAGAATTCTATTTACAAACACAAGCCGCTATACCCTCCACCATGGATAGCGTAGGAAACTTTACGACAAGACTGTCATCCACAATCCGAGATTACTTGGGTTGTGGTATCTTAAATCGTTTTCTAAATTGTGAGTTAGTCCATAGTAGGTATAATATTAGACTTATAAAAAAGGTGTTGTGTAGGTAGGTCTCTACAATTAATTACAAATCTCGATATGGACTTTTGCACTGTACGTAGGGGAGCCAGTAATTGAATTATTGGGGGTGTACGGCTTATATGCGGGACTATACAACAATTATGCTTACCTTTATGATGGACCAATTTTTGGTTCACCTTCTTCGCGGCCGCCGTTCCATCCCTTGAGCGTCCCCGCCCTACCCCCTCCCGCTTCAAGTTGCACCTCTCGCCCGTGCATTCGATTATCTGGAGAGCCATTATATATTAAACTATAGACCCGATAGATGGACCTCAGTTAGGTCATGTTGTTAACGTGCCAAGTACTAGCACAATGTACCACATCTTCAACTGCTCGGATGAAAATTGCTCCCTCCATGAGGCTTCCAAGAACTACAATCTCCGGCGATCGGGTTTATATGGGGGCCTAAAATATTATTATGCACTGATTAATGGACCACTTTTTCGGCACGGTTGTTAAAATACCATATTTACTACCCACCCATGTATCAAACATTTAAACCCAGATCCGCCCCACGTCCATGAATTTTGCTTCTCCAATAAGCCACCGGTTAGCGTCAAGAATCTGGGGATCGGTTGTATAGTATAATTTATGGGACTGATGATTGCAACCCAATTCCCCGCATGGTTGTTGGGGGAAGCGGAGGGGTGGTACCACACTGAAAAAAGATAGCTCGGAAAAGCGAAAAATCTAGAAATTTGCTTGCCTGCGAAAGCAACTTACACAAACCCAAATTTAAACGAGAATGTCGTCTTGAAAAGTATCGCCTTACTTGTACTTCATCCCCGCCGATTTTGGCTCGGAATCAATACCAAAACTTTTTAACAGTAAACGACAAAAATCTTTGGAACCGGGCATTCGGTTTATTCCTTCAGTGGCAGTTATACTAAAGTATCACGTACCAATCATTTTCGAACCGAAATCGGCCCATGAATTTTACTTTCTCAAGGAGGCTTCCGGCGGTCAAACTCTGGTGATCGGTTTGTGATGGGGTAATATAACACTATTCACCGATGTGACCAATTTTTGCATGATCAATTAGAGACCATTAGACTTAACCCAGTACCAAATTGCAGTGCCCGGCGATCGGATGAAATTTGCTTCTCTTAGCGGTCCGTAAGCCAAATCGGTGGGATCGTTTCAATATGGGGTGATAGTATTAATATGATTGACCGATTGTGGACAACATTTTGCATCAGTTGTAGAAAGAGCCATACTTACTCAACATCCAACTGTACCATAACTTTCAGAAGTCCCGGGTCGGTGAGTATTGAAAATTGCCTTTCTTCTTCAGGGGGCTCCCGCAAGACCACATCTGGATAAGGTTTGATACCAATGGTGCTGATATATTAATTGATATTGGACCATGCGGTGTACCAATTGGGCTATACGTACAAAGTTGACCGATATGCGCTTGTCAATACCATCCGACCTTATCATCCCACATAACAACTACCTCGTAGTGCCAAGCTTTGAAGGTCGATAGCTAGCA
>PGFW01032490.1:15899-26577 GCA_003123925.1 Haematobia irritans | reverse complement strand
CGATCTTTAATTTATCGAAGAAGTTGGGCATTAAAGTATTTCGATAACATTTATTAATTTCAGTTTCGCTTTACACATTAGAAAATAAGGAAATTTCGCACGGCGTTTTGGGAATGTAGGGGTTTACGTTCGTACGTAAACATTCCGCCTCCTTGCAAAAATAACGTAACAAAATTTTTATGTCGTATTGCAAAGTCTTTTAGTGTAAGTAAATAGGAAAAGAGTATACTTTTAAATAGTTAATTATATGGAATTACTATTTATACCAATCTACGATTTTTTTTTAAATTTCATAGATGTACGTATCTATAGGATACGTGACATCATAAATGTATTTGTAAGATAAATTCAAATCATGATAAATTTTCTGCGTATAATTGTAATAATTATAATTAATTAATTCACTGAAAACGTAGAGTATAATTCATATATATCAATTCAGAATTTGTTATACCTCACTAAAATTATAATTAAGATAGGGTGAATTCATAGAACGGGAGAAGAACTAGTTAGGCAGAGAAGGTGCCATAAATAATGATTCCTAAGCTCGTATTTTTGGCAGTAGGAAGACCAGCACGTGCGATTCCTCCATCTCGAATAATCCTGGAAAAGATATCGGCACCCAGTACAATGTCAATCGACCTTTTTGGAGTAATAGTACATATACGGCTATTGACTCTTAGAGTAGTCTCTATAACGAAACTTGGTCTACACACGAAGACAAAACGACTGGGCAAATTGTTCCGTTGTCCAACTCGAGGGTCATCAGACCAAGTTTGTCGACATATTTTTTAGCTATGCTGGCAATCTTTATCGTTTAGCATTACAAGTTGCACTTTGTCGTAATATAGCACTAAGTGAGGTTGAGCTGGGAGTGGTTTTGGCCAATGGCGTTGGCTTATTTGATCTCGATCTCTCAGATGATTTCGTTGATGTCTTTCGGCTTTGCTGCCTAGTCGATAATAAATGGTCCCTGTTTCATTGTTTTGGAGCTGATCTTAATCTTTCGTGCATGTGTAGTAGAAAGCGATGTCGCTGATGACAATACCCGCATCCCAACTTCGTAAAGCACGTCCCTTGTGAGTGCGAATGGGCCAAACAATTGGAACAATAGCCGCATTTTTTCTCCACCTCCATCCTCTCGCTAGTATTCATGTTGCGGAATCGCCAACAATATTTGAGTGCGTGAATCTGACGACATAGTCTACACACATAGCTGGATTGACTGGGTGTTTGAGCTCTTTTGATAGTTTTCATTCTTCTGTCAAAGTGGAAAGATTAGGTGTTAATAGCAGTCAGTATGGGATTCTAAAGAAGGAATAATATAGAAAAAATATGTATGATAAAATTGAGTAATAAGTTATAGTCATAGGAACGTGAGAGGATTGCGATCATTGACTATAAGGGATAATGACCAACTTTGTAACTGGCCTCGTTATTAAACCTTTCTGGGCATAAATATCGGCAACCCTAACTCGTCCATCACTACCAGGATATACGCGAGTAATTCGACCCAGGCGCCAGCAATTTGGTGCAAGTTTTCATCACGGATGACGACAAGCATATGTTTCTTAAGATTAGCTTCGGACTTTTTCCACTTGTGCCTCTTTTGGAGCTCTTTTAGATATTTATTCTTCCACCGATTGCAAACATGTTGGTACATGGCTTTTAACCTTTACCACCGATTTTGAATGGAGAGCGATGGCTCTTTCACTTCAGGATATATTGGAACTAATACCGGAGACTCAATCAAGCATTGGCCAGGAGTTAGTGCATTTAGATCAGATGGATTTGTAGAACGTGGAGTAAGAGGCCGAGAATTTAGACACGCCTCTATTTTAGTCAGTAGGGTCTGGAACTCCTCAAATGTGTACTTTAGGGATCCCGATGACTTTTTGAAGTGTTGTTTGAAGCTTTTGACACCCGCCTCGCAAAGACCCCCATATGGGGTGCTCCAGGAGGTATGAAGTGCCAAGTTATATTTTGATGGGCGTAGTTGCTGGGATGCTTTTATAAAATCTTTTGCAAGAGATCTGGATGGTCCAACGAACGTTGCCCCATTATCCGAATGCAAATGAAGTGGACATCCCCGTCGAGACACACAACGACTGAACCCTGCTAGAAATGCTGCTGTTGACAATTCTGAGGTGGCTTCGAGGTGTATCGCCTTTGTGGAAAACACACACAAATATACACACATATCCTTTAGTCATTCGAACAGACCGCCCTGCGTAGTTTTTGATTTCGAATGGCCCAGCGAAGTCCAAGCCAGTATGGGTAAATGGTCGTGAAAGTTCACATCTTTCGGGCGGTAATGCAGCCATAAGCTGGTTTTGGCATTTCTTCTTGTATATCACACAAGGTTTACAATGGTGGATAGTAGTCTTAATAAGATTGTGGACTCTTGGAATCCAATACTGTTGGCGGACAAGACGAAGCATCAAGTGATTTCCTCCGTGAAGACAAATCCGATGGATAAATTTAATCAATAATCTGGAGTACTGGCAAGCATAAGGGAGGATTATGGGATGTTTTTCATTATACGATAATGCTGGTGACGCTTCCAATCGACCACAAATTCGCATGACTCCTTCCGGATCGATGAATGGATTCAGATTTAGCAAAGGACTCGTTGATGGAATGGATTTTTTGGAACTCAGAGCCAAATATTCATTTGGATAATACGCCTTTTGACATATGGACACGAGTTTCTTTACGAACTTGGATAATCTCGGAAGTCGACACGGCTATAATGTTTCTGTAATAGCTATAACGAAATTTCGGATGTGTGGCGTAAAGAAATCGGTACACATAACATATAACCCGCAATGCTCTGTCGAACGATGAAAATCTATCCAAAATGTCCTCGAAGTTACTAAAATAAGAATAGAAGACCTTAAGAGCCTTCCTTTCTAAACTAGTTCCAACAGAAGGGGGGATTTTAACTACTGGCCAATTCCCAGCGGGCTCAGAAAGCCATGACGGCCCATTCCACCAAATGGTTTCACCCAACAAGTCCTGGGGAAGGGAACCCTACTGGCAATATCAGCAGGATTTTGACCAGATTCTACGTGAAACCAGTTGGAGGGATCAACGACCTGCGTAATTTTTGACACCCTGTTTGCGACGAATGTATTCCAACAACATGCAGGCTTCGATAACCATGACAGAAATTGTAGAGTCTGTCCAACAAAAAAGGGAATAATTTTGGATTCTTCGGGAGAATGCTATCTCATTTCTGCAAGAGACTAGCCACATAATTCAAACGGGGAATCACAAAGTTTTAGTGGTGCTACTCTAGTTTTGGATGCAATAAGATTCGTGAGATAGCTGATAGGATATGCGTATGTACAACACGGCGGCATAAGCTCTTTCGGAAGAATCTGCAAATCCGTGAATTTGAATAGTACTTTCTGGACAATAGTGAAGCCATCTCGGAATTCTAATGGATTTATAAATGTTAAATTTTTAGGCAACAAACAAAAAATTTACATTTTCACCGTTTAAGAAATTTATTTCGTGGGCACTTAATTTCTTTTTATTTGCCTTTTAATGCTGATGGTCAATACTTGTTCGTATACAGCGTTTGGTTCGAGTATGAAACAACACGGTAAACTGGTTTGATGTCCTCAGTAGCCAATTTCCTATCTTCCTCAGTCTAAATTGTCTTTTGGTTACAAGAAGAAAAAATCTTGAATGTTATTTTTATAACCGCTTCACCACTACTGGTGGCCATAGGGTATAAATAAGTTTGTGCATTTGTATGTAAAAACCGCTTTGGTAACTGAATTGTCGCAGAAAGTCCTGAAACGCACTCGTTTAGTATACCGATCCGTCTTTAGATGAAATTCTGAGTCGATTTAGCGATGTCCGTGCTTGTTTTATCTGTCGGTGGGCCGTCTGTATATGTAAGTTTTTTTGTGCAAAGTAGCAGCTCGCAAATTTAAGTCCGAGAAATTTCACTTTGCGGCTTCAAAAACAATCGCTAAATTGGATTTTGAAAAAAGTTGGTTCAGGATTTAGATATAGGTTTTCTTTTGTTTTGCGCGCCATATAATTACTTTTTTTGTTTTTTCCCCCCGCCCCCACGCGATCTAGTCATAATTGACGTATTTTAATCAACGTCTTTTCTTAAAAAAGTTTCGGACAGCCAAATTGGTTTGCGGCTCTCGTAGAAATATGCAAAATATAGTGCTAAATCGGCCTTCCGATTTAGATATAGCTCCCAGTATATATACTTCAATCCGATTTGCACTTATGTAAGGCCTCAAAAGCCAGAGTTTTGCCCTGATTTGCTTCAAATTTTGCACCAAAGACGTTACGGTTAATAGTTCCGATATAGATATAGTTCCATATATATCTTTCTCGCCACGATATGGACTTAAATGGCCCCAGAAGCCAAAGTTTTATTCTAATTTGCTTTGAAATGTTGCACTAGGAATACAATTAGTAGTGTTTAAGTCAAGTGTGGTAAATATTATTTGAAATCGGTACAGATTTAGATATAAGCTCCCATATATAATATATATATCATTCGCGACTATCCGATTTGGAGCTTAATATGACCACAGAGGCAAACGAATATAATATTTGTATATGGGAATATAAAACCGTCATGAAGGAGTTGAGAATGGTAACACAAATTTTGTCTAGAAAGGGGTGAAGGGTATAATATAGTCGGCCCCGCCCCGACTTTAGAGCTTTTACTTACTTTTTTTGTCTTGGCATTTATTTAATTCAATTTATTTTTGCGAAACAATAACACCTGTTAATATTGTATGTAATATTTTTTTTTTAAAAGCAATTCATCATTTTTTAAACAATATTTAACAACGGTAATTGGTTATGGTCACGCTGTTGTCATGCGTTTCGCCTCAGCAAACAGTGTTGGGTTGTCGCGTACGCGCCCCGGTTTGCAAACGTTATTGCCGTTTGCGTTACCCGAACGAAACACAAAAACGAACAACGTCCGAAGAGGCAATTAAGAGCTATCGTTTCGTCTCTTTTTGGCGTTTTGAAATGTTTGTTGTTTTTTTGATGACTACGTACAAAACGATTGACGAAATTGAAGGAGTTTTGTGATTTTAAATGATACGTAACACGTCAATCGTGTTCTTATTTTCGTACATCTGCACCTAAGTAAAGTTAAGGTTCGCCTAAAATCCCTCTTTAAATACAAATGAGCTAACTGCCCGTGGGCTGTTTGCTGAAGAGAGGCCACGCAGTGCTAAGGGCTACTCGTCGAACGCGGAAGTTTTGGTCTTCATTGCAACCTTTTGATTTGGCCAAACTTTTTATTGAATTGTATTGAATTTAAATGTAATGTTTAATTGAATGTAATTGAGGTGAAATATGTGGGTGAAATATTTGAAATCTAATTGAAAAAATTACTTCTAGTTTGTAAGCAATGATTAAGAACAATACAATACTGAATTAAGATTTTTGAATGGCGAAGTGGCAACTCCTTTTATCTTTTTTTATACGTCTTATTTTAGAGTAAGAGGGTTCCTGTCATGTAAAACAGAAATGCTGCCTTCTTCTTCGCGCTTGATATCAAACCGATATCAGTTCGTTGCCTCTCGTCGCTTATAGGGAAATCTCTCCACTTCTCAAAATAATAATGAATGTAAGTGATCCGAAATCACATCCTGTTTTTAATTTTGGGTTGCCGGGAGTAAGCTGCGTCGAAGGGCAACTTGGGGTATTGCTAAGAGTCCCAACTTTAACTTGTTTTCATCTATTGGAACCTAAAGTTCCCACTCCAACAAGCGCAAGCACTGGTGTTTTCAATGAACTAAGTTTCTTTGTTATTGGCAAAATATCGGTGTCTTTGACGAACCTTTAAGTTCACCTCCTAAATTTACGCCAAACGGCATATAACACAAAGATGAAGTTCATGGTCCTCGGAAAAAACTTGAACGCAATCCGCTTAGAATTGAAAAATCCGCTAAGAAATTTTAATTTTTTGGTTAACAGCGTAATTTGTCGGCTTTTTCGTTTTTTTCCTGTTATTTTCTCGTATAAAGATATAAATATTATTTGGGATTGCAAAATTAGGTTTTTTCTTGTCATTATTGAAAAAAGTGTTTAATCTTCAATATTCCGTCTACCATGCCAACATTTTCATGTCCCTTGAGACAGGGTTTGTTAGTGACGTGCGAACATAGAATATAATATGGGGGATATGGACAATCATCACTGCTGTCATTTCTCAGAGCTGCTGAACTTTATTTCAACTTAGGGATAGACTACTTGGTCTGGCGTCAGTTACCCAAAATTTGACTTCGAGCGCTTAGTAAATCGAAAGCTTATCGCCTATCCTAGGGTTAAAAAGAAAAAAAGGCCGAACAGCAACAGTGAAGTTAAAAGGAAATTGATTTTCAAATAATATAGTTTTGGAACAAATAGTAGAGAAAAGACGCCAAAACACCTAAAATAGGGAAAGATCAAAAGAGTCCTAAATTGAAGGAATAGGTGCGGACCGCAAATGTTAGAAGGTGGTGGTAAGCGAAATAGTTGCCCGAAAGCTTCCATTGTGGAGAGTGCCTGGTGTTTTGATCAAAAAAGAACATTGTTACAAAAATTATTTTCTAGACTAATTGTTTCTTGCAGAAAAGTCGAATCAAAGAAAGATTTTAAGAGTAAGTTTGTGGTGGTATTCAAGACCCGATATAGATAACCTCAGTATCACATTACCCGCGTGGTTACGGCGAAGGAACCCTCCCTTCCGTTTGGTTTTTGTGACTTAATACCGTTTATCCTAACAGTAAAAAGTCGTAAGTCATGTGAGGGCTGATATTGGGTAGTATGCTAAATTTGTCTCGTTATTCACCTCTCAACACAAAAATGATATTTTATTCAAAGGTCTCAAAGTATTTTTCCAATTATTTGTTCTCCTCTATTACAGAAAGGAAAAACCAATTGGTACGTTTTACGAAAACCCTTTGTAAAAAAGTAATTGCTCAATACTAAAGATGGTCGTGCCATGGTTTGTAATACTTTAGTAAAGTTTTCCGCAAAATTACATAGATTGGCGGCCATCAAGAAAATAATTGGTTTAAAACAACAATACGATTCGCAGTGAGCATCGACGGAACATATATCCAGCAATAATCAAGAATTTTCCTAATCAACCATACCACCAAATAAAGTCGCATTCTTCGTCTTCACAATTGCGAACAAAGCGTCAAACCATATGGTCGCGAGCCTCGGATTGTCTAAATTAGAAGAAAACATCGGAAAGCAAATATTCATCCAAAGTCTACATTCCTAGCATCAAATAAGAAATACATTTGTGGCATCAAACTAATTGAAATGTCAAGCGTTTATTTTTGAGAAGGTAGTACGAGTAATTACTATGTCATTTTCAACAAAATACCTTGGAAGACGCGTAAGTTAAATAAAAAGTATCGCATAATAAGCTATTATCAAAAAGTAAAAAAAAAGAAAATAAACGGTAAAGAAATTGCTTTGAGTTGCCTCAAAGGTTTGTTTGCATTCCTAATGCATTGAGGATACAAAAAGATTGAGTTCCGAATCCCTGGAACTAGTGTCTAAGCTGTCTAAGAATTGGTCTTATCTTGTTCAATACTGGTACTTTTGGTTGTTGAAATTCCTCAAAAGCTCTATATTCGATCGTAAAGCTAAGAGTATTCGCCAAGGACAAAAAGATAAAGTTTTAATTATATTCAACTGCAGTGCTTGCTCATTTATTATCTACCATAAACAACAAAAGTGAATAGCCTTTACTTTTCTAGGTGCTAGCGAGAATTGCTTGGAGTTGTGACGTCACTTGAAAGTCTCCAACAATTGGAAGCAGTTTTAAAATTTTGACCACAAGCGCGAAACCCATAACACCATCCACAAAAAGTATCGGCTCAATACAGCACAGTAGAAAAATTGAAGCGCATAGTCCAAACGATAACCGTGGCTAGTACATCGTTAAGTCTCAATTACGACAACAAGATAATCAAACAAAAACAAAACAATATTCCCAAGCGACCCTACTATACGACAATCAAGAGTCCAAGTGAAACACCTTGCCTTCAGAAAGCTTTTATTATTCATTTCATCAAAACCTATGCTGCTGTGGTTTAGCACCTCAGGCTCTCCTTCCCCCTGGTATTGGTAGTCTCCTTCCCGTTGACGATAAAACCATTCCTGGCAAGCAGCCCATCTAGGCAAGTCACAAATCGATACACAGAAGAAGCAGCATCATTATCCGACGACAAATGCTTCAAACATTCCAGTCAGTAGCAGAAAAGCTGGTCGGTGGTCAAAAGATTATAGATTGAAGGGAGATGGGAGAATTGGACTTGGCGTGCATACCAAAATGTTTGCATTTACCAGTAATTGAGTTTAATACATGTTTGTAAATCTTTTAGTTGTTTTTAAAAAAAAAAAAAGTTTTTATTTTTAAATAAATTCAAACTTTCTTAATGAAACAATGTTAAATTTTGAAGCAACAACAAAAAAAATTACATTTTACCCTTTATGGGTAGATTTCTTTTTATTGCATTGTGTGTGGTGTGTCAATTACTTGGTCGTATACGCGTTTGTTCGAAGTATTAAACTAATGTGGTAAGATGGGTTTGATGTGGCTTCAGTAGCCAGATGTTTGGTTTTTTCGTTTTGTCTCCGCAATCTGTGCCTCTTCTATAATCTTTGGTCGTGGTGTCCCAACACCAAGTGGAAACGCGAAGTAAAATTGATCATTCAAACTTGTCATGTTTCCCGACATGAGTCAAATGAGTTGCGGTGGAATTCTAGTAAGTCTGCGGAAAGCAATTGTATTGTAAATATTGTGTTGATGTTACCGAAGTGTACAAGATAAAGGTCGCTATGCCCTTACAATTAACATAAGGTGCTCCTAATGCGGCTTTACAGACTATCAGTTATTCAGTACGCAAGTGCGCTCGGTGTGTGGAACATATCCCATATATTGTGGCAGCATTATGAGAGTTAAGTCCGAAGCCATAATCGATTACTAGCTGCATGTTGTTATGGGAGTCGATAAACACATTTACCGATTATTTGTAGTTCATCGCCGACAAAGTCGTATCGATCCGACAGCATAGTGTAAAGCTTCGTCTTCCCTCACTTTCTGGAGTTGAGAATAGCCGTAAATGCCATTGCGATAATGGACAGTCATAATTGGAGACCTGTTTGAGGATGAGATAACATCGTGTAAATTGTTAGTCTACAGCAATTCACTGGGCACATGATAGGACAATTTTCTGTGAATACAACGAGGAGTTGAATCTGCTCTCCAGAGTGTTTTACGGGTGAAAAGATTTAGCTGTATGCTAAACCGAACTGAACATTGGGCTCGCTATACAACCAACCTAGATTAAATCCTGGGGTCTAAGCTCAACGTTGAGGCTTTGTCGATGGCTTTAAATTGTTTTCCGAAGGTGTAGACAGAGACTCAAAGGCGGACCCTGTGGTCCTCTCTAGGCATGTCAGCTCCAAAGTGAAATGTATGCAATTTCGATAGATTTTGCATCAAAAATCAATCGCTCGAAAAGGCTGGATAGCTCTGTCTTTGATTTGCCTAAAACGTTCAGAAATTTTCGTATATTAAACGATTGGTATTCGCATACTCTCAACCGGTGCAATTTCATCGCTGAGTTAACACGTTGCTATATCAGGAGAAGAGTTCTCCTTCCCATGAAATAATTATTCGTCGGGTTTAGATACCCTAATCATTACTCGCGAAAGATTGATTTTTTTTCTTTTTTACAAATGTTATACTCCAACATGGAAATAATTTAACCATTGTCTACGGAATTAATTCAGCAATCTCATTGTTTTTCCAGTGAATCTAAACCTATATTTGCTTATTGGTCAAGAACAAATTTTTTTCTCAAGAATATTTTAAGATAATTTTATCATTGCCTACCGAATTGTTCAGATAATCTCAATTGTTTCCAGTGAAACTAAAAACCTTATAGCTCTGCTTATTATCTAGACGCAAGTTTTTACATCGAGAATTAACATAAGATAGTTCTCGTTTGCCTACTGAAGAGTTGGTTCAGATTTAAGTCTCCTAATGTTTCCAGTGAACTGAAACTTTATACCTGATTATGTATCGAGACGAGTTTTTTACTCGAGATTACATACGATATTTATCGTTGCCGTACTGAAATTGGTTCAGATAATCCAATATCGGTTTTCGCAGTATTGGGTATATTTCTAAGGAATTTTTGTCAAAGCCTAATTTTACTTCCTCATAACGGTGGATACGAAAGAACTGGCCTTCGTTTAGGGACAATGTTTACTGCGGTCTAATTAACCACCGAAGCTTATGATGTCAGAAGTTGTAATGCATCTTCGCCTGAAAGATAAATAAGTCAGGCTGCAGGCTATTTTGTGGAAAAGTAATCGTTATGGTGGATATAATTTCCCGATAGCGTGGGAGGCAATTAAGATCTAGGTAACGAAATAAAAGGGTATTGGTTGACAATTAACCATTGAAAAATTCTTTTAAGTTTTAAAATAATATCTCACTCAGAAGGGCCAGCGATTCATTAACAGAAAATTCAAACTACTATAATGATTGTCTGGCTGCTTTGAAAAGCTTAAATATTTTTTACCAAGCGATTGGGAACGCCCTACATTGGTATATTTAGTTGTTATCTAAATTGGCCACATGAAACAGCTATCTCTCTGGAAAGCA
>PGFW01032444.1:7501-27691 GCA_003123925.1 Haematobia irritans | reverse complement strand
GAAATGACCACTTGTTCTACTGCTGTTGGGAAAACAGCCCTCGTTTCTTTGTTTTCTTCATTTTGGGTCATCAAACAAACATGGGAACTATCAACCATTGTTTATTGATATAATTAAAGCTCAATTAATTTAAACAAAAAACAAACAAATTCACACACAAACACAATCAGAGAGAACCATCACAAATCAAAATTAGTGATGGTGGTCATGACATGGCCCACTTGAAAAAAATATTAAAAATCAATATCATTTGACAAGTATGAGTTTACATTAGCGGAAGATAAGCTTTACTATTGTCAATATTAAAACTAAATATCAAAGAAAGAAAACAAAAAAAAGAAAGAATAAAATCTATGAAATATTGAACAGTGGCTGAAAATCAACAATGTGTCCCAAATGAGCCATACATTAATCGACTCGCCTTTTGTCTTCCATGCAGCATCACAAATTTACATACATGGTGATTATGTTAACGGCTCTGTTATTTTTTCAAATATTTGGAATGTTGTCACTTTCATATTTGTGAAGCAATTATTTTTGTTTGCCAATTAGAATGAAACGCTTCTAGAGATGTCATTAATTAGTCTTCAAAGTACAAAACATTTATATAATTGCATGATATCTTACACTACTCTAGTATATCTAATTCATGCAAGTGAAATAGAATAAACAACAAATTAATTTTTATGCCGAAAATTTTTATTCGTTTTTGATTGAATTTGTAGTTAGGAATGTGTGTCACACGAGCGACTTAGAAATTATAGCACCCTGAAGTTTGTTGCTATACATAGCAGCCACCCAGTATTTTGTTTTATAAAATCAAAAATTTCTGGCATAAAATCCCTCACACCCTCGATACCTGCTAAACAAATACTTAGGATTGATTATGTACTTGTAACACTGTACTTTATGAACACTTATCAAAACTTTTTTTATCACCTCCCCATAAACCAAAAAGAGGATCGCCGAAACAGGGACGGGGAAGCTTTCCATATTCGTTACGGTAGTTGACCTTGTAAATTCAAACAAAAATATTTCACGTCGCTTACAAGTTGTGAAACAAATCGAAACTCAATATTTGAACGGGTGATAAATGCTTTCGATCGTAGTCTGTCTGTTCCATCTCCTCATCATGGATGAGTGATAACATGGTTTTCGGTAGTCAAACGACCAATAAATCGATAGGAGGAACATTGAATAGACCTACTGTCAGATTTTCGGTCTATGTCAATTTTATTCCAAAACACTGATTTTCTGTAGGCAATTCACTGCATGAATGTTGTCGATAATAAACTATATTCCACTTCCTAATGTCTCATAATGATATATAGTAACCTCCAGTACAACTAAATCAAT
Source organism: Haematobia irritans (assembly GCA_003123925.1). Taxonomy (NCBI): domain Eukaryota; kingdom Metazoa; phylum Arthropoda; class Insecta; order Diptera; family Muscidae; genus Haematobia; species Haematobia irritans. The sequence continues at coordinate 26,335 of PGFW01032444.1, read as the reverse complement.
TTGATGTAAAGAGCAATTTAAAGCGGCATTTCAATCCAGAGCACCCACTCGTGCTCCTCATCACTTTCTAGTTAAACCAACGTGTCAGAATAACAGACTCGTGAATTATATTTAATCTCTAATTTTCGACGATCTGATCGTTCCTCAATTCAATGTCTGTGTCTTGTTTTATGATTTTAACACCATGATGGCGCCATAGTCTAGATATCCGGCTATTTAATTATTTATCCGTAGGTATGTTTTGTCATTGTACAATAACTTCAAACCTTATCCATCCAAATAGTATGTCTAATCAACCAATCCCTAGTTCATGATTTTGGAGAAATCTTGCTCGCCTATTCGCAACTGATAATTAATCCAGCACTACTTGATGTAAATCTCTTGACTGTAGGCATTGGTGTACGATTACGATGGGTTAATCCACTTTTAGATAAACAATGAAGAATGCGATCAGCCTCAAAAAACAAATCTTATCACCAAATCAATGTAAACCCTAACAAATGGCGATTCGTAGAAAGTTGAGTAAACCTGTTCACTTAAATTAATAAAAATTTCCAACTGTTATCAGACAAATATATACACACAGACAGCAATAACTCATAAGTGATTCCAGACAAAGAAATTGTATAATGTAAGCAACCATAAATTTGCTTGCTGTTAATATAATCGTTTGCTTAAATGAGGACCCAAGTAAAGAATATAAATTGGAATAAGAAACAAGTAAATTTAGAATCAATCACAAAACTAAGAAAACACGCACGCTCACAATAAAATATTCGTTGTCGTTATAAATCTGTAACATATACCTCCGGATCAGTGTTGCATTATGGTTGATTGAATGCCCGCGTTAATTACTGAAATACACTTATAGGTCACGTGAGTGTCGGATCCCACTGCATTAACGCCAACGATATCACCCAAAATGTTTTATACAGCCGGTTGGAATTAAGTTTCCCATCCTCAAGTTATATGTCCGGTGGTGACATTTCTGAACAGGTCTTTCTCATGAGACTAGCTTCATGTATACGCGTAATGCTCTTACACAGCATATGTGAGGACACGCTACCGTATACAGGTACTCTCGGCTGGATACCATGACTTAAGGAGGTCCCCTCGTCATTGCTATAATATTAGTAGGATGATACGTTGGTGTGATTGTAGTAAATCCTGTTTTACAGACCGTTTGTGGAAATCTTACAATATGTTATGGAGTAATTTATGTGCAGTTGCCGACAGATACATTCTTGTACTTCTTGGTGTTAAGTAAATAAGCTCTGGTTTTACAATACGTTACTTTTTGTGTTTTCTCCACCCCAAAAATAACGATTTAGATCAAGTGTGTCTGACGCATCTGAGTTTATTAGTGATGGTCGGAGCGAGGTTTTGTCCATTGAGAAAAGATTAATTGGGCCATTAATTCGTGTTATTTTTACCCTGCAGACCTTCAAATCTATGACCCACTACCACAAATTATTTTGGTTGATTTTAAGTGGTTATTGGTAAAATCTTAATATCCGTCTAAGTGTATGGGTTAAGGTTGCAAAAAATATTTTGTGATAAAAAAAAAATTGTTTTTTTTTTGTATTCTACAGGGATCATTGTTTGAGCAAATGGTTGGTTGTTTGGTATTAGGGTTGATAGCCCTTTCATCCATAAAATGTGATACGTGACACAGAGTAATGTTTGCTATTATGGAAATTTGCTATAAATTTAATTTTATTATAGGGGATATACACTCGTATGAATAAAGGCTAACTAACGTGTCTTCCATTATTATCTCTTACAGTGATGTGATGTGCCCGCTCTCTCCCATGACTATATCAACAACAATTTAATTAAATTGTTTTAAATAATGTAAATGTAAATTTAATAAAAGTTACTAAACTTTAACAAACAACTACACAACAACAATATTAGCAAAAGCAAAAATAAATATAATTAACATTGTCAAAAATAATTAACAAGAATCATCATTGTCGTCACAACCATCATTAGTAGCTGTAAATTGTAACCACAACAACAGTTAGCGTTAGCAACCGAATAAATTAATTTTTCGAAATTCATCACAAGAGACCTAAACTCGAGTGTTCAAATGAATGTCTTTCGTGTGTAAATACCAGCAAATGTCATTACAACAATAAGCGTCAAAATTACTCACAAACAAAAAAATATACAACTGCCTCATCGGCTAAATATGCTCATAATTAATGTCTGCATCTGTCATAATTTGTATATAGCCTGAATCGCCCACAAACCAAATAGAAAAACTGCAAAAGCCAATTAAGGCATTCAATTAAGGTAAGTCGAACATTTCTATTTAGAAACAATAATGAATAGAATATGAAAAAATTTAAAAAAATTCAGTTCATTGCATCAGCTTTCAAATCCCTTCTTGACCTAATACAATTTAAATAATTTTTAATTATAAAATCTATTCACATTAAGGTGCATCTTCATTAACAACAACATCCAATAAAATATTATTTAGGGATGTTTTCGTTTTAGCACTGGCATCACCATAAGCCAGCCACGGACTAAGGAGAAACGTAGATTCTCGTTTATCCAGGACATCTCCAAAAAATACTGCAACACTGCATCAGCTAGTTTAAAAAACAAATCACAGAAAACAAGTTGCAAAATCTTACATTTTTAATGTCATTGAAATTCTCGAATAGTAATAAATATTTACTGCTGCGATTATTATGACACATGTACTTACTTCTTGAATCTTATGTATTCAATAAATTAGGGGGGGGGGCGACACAATTAAATTGCCGTCACTTTATCCAAAATGCAACCTTGGCAACATCGACGCAACTTTTGCATGATGAGATGTTCTGGAAAGGAAAACCAGTGCAACGATGTTCTGGATAGGCCATACAAATGTTGCATCCAGTGCTTAAAAGAAAACAGGCCTATTATTATTTTATTTAAATATCAAATTTAAGAACTGCTTAAGGTGAGGACATTTTTTTTTATCAACCAGAAAAACATTAATGAAAAACACCTACGACGCAAAAAAATAATTCTTTCTTCCAACGAAATTTAGACAAACAAAGCTTTCGTTTCTCAATTTGCTTTTCGGCTAAAGGAAGTGCTATTTGGAAGAAAGTATAACTTTTTGTTATAAACGTTTAGTTTTTGTTTTCCAGGATTGTAAACACAATTGTCATAAAGACTAACTCAAACAAAAAATTTTCTTTCCTTGGTATTGCATTTTTCCCTCACATCTCTCACTTCACGAAGTTTTTTTAGTTCTTAGCACTTTTTTCTGTAATACAAAACAATATTAGAAGAATTATACGTTTATAAATTTTTAAATTTTTTTTTTTACCTTCGCCTGGACGGAGAATCGACCGCTGGACCATTGCAATTTGTTAAGTCAAAACACTAGCTCCACTGAGCTATGCAGCCGTAATTGTCATCAAAGTAGGACAATTACCCATTATAAGTTATATTATATAGCATAGCTTGCGGGCGTCCTCGAGCCCGATTAAGAATCTTATATTTAACACGAAAAATATATTTTACGTGGCAGCAGTGTTGCTACGTCCGACTTGGCATGCAAGGGTCCGTGGGTTCGCATCCCAGCTTTCGACCAAAGTTTTTTTTTTTTACATATATTCCAAATATGGTCGGGAAGATTCCGACAAAATGTTCAACATTAAAAATTTACTATATTTAATTTTTTCTATGGAACTGGTAAAATTGCTGTCTTATTAAAGACCTAAAGGTCAGAAAAGAACAGTGTTTGATATAAACGAAATGGACTGTGTGTTGTTCAAAAATAACTTTTTTTTATTGAGAAAATAAAAAAATTTTGTAACAAACGAATTTTTTTTGGATAAAAGTGTATAATTCTGGGAAGCCCGATGTCGAAAAAACTCTAACAAAAGAAAAATACGATTTTTCGGTACACGTTTTCCAACGTTTTTTTTATTTTCTTTGCGTTGTTGGGTTGTGGTAAATAGCTCACCAATTGGCAATGTGCTCTGTCAAACTTCCTAACATCGCACAGTGTGTTCGCTTCCCATACATTCGATGGGCCAAAAATAGAAGGAGTGCTACGAGAGTAATGAATTTGGCACGAGTTCCTAATATAATAGAATTAAGAAAATTTCAAAGTATCGACAAAATTGGACCACGCCATCGCCCACCGCCATTTACAAACTAAAATCATTTTTGCTGTTAAAAATAAACTATTGCTACAAATTTTCCTGAAAATTGGCGGAAGAACATATCTATGCAAACACCTTTTTTAAAAAAAAATTTATTTCTTCAACAGTTGACCACGCCCCATCGCCCACCTCCCTATGATATTGTCAAAAATGCCATATCTTCTGTAATTTATGAACTAGAATTATTATTTTCGAAAAATGCATACAGGCGTCTATTAATGTGTTTGAAAATATGAAAGAAAAATCAGCCCACTGTAACACCCGTCCCCATTTACAACCCCCATACAAAATTGTACAGTTTCACCTCTATTTAATTTACTTAACAACATTTTCAGCATTCTTCGTGAAATAAATCTAATTTTTTAAAGCTTCAATTTCGTTCTTACATGAAGTTGATGTATGGGTCGGGAGGATATAACAATTGATGCGATTACGTCTTCGTTAGTAGGAACAGCGCCAGTCTTGCGCGAGTTATATAGCCTATAACGTTTCTATAGTCTTTATTCCTCGCTTCCTGCGTCTTCTTTCTGATAACATTCCTTTGAAAATCAAAACCATAATGTTAATTTCAAAAATTGTATGAAACAAAATCGTATCCTTTAACTACCTATAGTAAGAATCGGCCTCAGATTACAATTTTGCTACCATGTATCAAAACTTTATGCCACTGTGATAGGCATGATAGCTACCATCCATACAAATCAATGTTACAATTTTTGCCGTGTTAAACACAATAATATATGAACTTCTCAGAGGTCTCATTGCGCTGACTGCAACTTATTGTGGATAATATTAATTTTTAACTATGAATCAGTGTTCTTACTCCGGTTATGTCGCCTGTAATTTTCAGGCGGTTTCAAAAATCGTCGAGCCTGTATTCCCATTCGTTGCTGGGAATACAGCTTCGTTTTACCCATCAACATTTTATTTGCCCAATACTAATTTAAGGTTTTTTGAATGATGTGGGCCTTGTCTTCTTCTTTAATTGTTTTGTATCTTTTATCTTGCATTTCGCCCATGCTGCACAAGCTTTTATTGTAAGCGATATTGCAGTATGCATTCCATAAAATTTATATGCGCGGCATGAACAGAGGTGAAATACCAAATTTTAAAGCCTCTCCCGAATTGATCTTTGTTGCCAATATTCGTCTAAATGCATCTCCCTAGGCTTTACACCACATATGCAAGCACACGGACATATAAGATGCCACAAATGATCAATTTGATTGTTGTTGTTGTAGAATTATAGCGTTATTATTTTTTTTTTAATTTTTGCAAAAATATAACACCATCAACAACATAACAAAAATCTGCTACAATTTTAAAGACTACACAACAAAAAAGTGACGTATCATTTCAATCCCAACGCAACCAGATATGCGCGTGTGCGAACATCTGGAGTCGAGCAACCATGCCCAACAAGGTATAAAATAAAAATAATAACTGATTTGATTGATTTCAGCTGTACGAGCCACCTTTATACACAATTAATCTTACCAAATTATACTATTTATTAGTAATAGAGATGCCACACAGGCAAACAAACAACAAGCAGTAACGAAAGAAAAGAGTGCGCCAGTTGTTTGATGCCCACTTCGTTAAAATAACGCATAACGCATATTTTTTACTGTAATTTTTTGCGTTTTCCATTGTTTTTTTTGGCCGCGGGCAAATTTTGGGCACAATTTTTTTTTTTTTTTAATCTTGTTAGCTGAGACAAAACTAGCTTTAATTTTGGTATTAGGACTCCATGTTTCGCCAGCTGCTTTGCGCACACAACTAAAAAGTTTAAGCGGAAAATTCATAAAATGTTTATCTTTTTTGGCCCAAAATAAAAAAAAATAATTTGTTTTTTCAATTTTTATTTTTTTTTTTTTAAATTACAATAATGCTTGATGCCTATTTAAAAGTGAAAAAAATTTCTTATGGCAAGCTGTACACTCGGTGGTATAGTTTATAAGTAACAATGTTTTTAAATAATGACATAGAAAACTAAGCCTATTTGAGACTGTGTTCACATATGTCAACTTTGCGCTAGCTCGGCACAGAAAACAATGGAGAATTTTGCATAAAATTTTACCACACATGACCTTTGTAATATAGTTTAACCAACTGTGGCAAAAATCATCGAAAAATCCGGAGAGCAGGTCGCAAAATGGATTTATTGCCGCAGCGTGACACAGTGTTGCATCGTCGTCTAAATTCTAATTAGTCGCATACGTGGTATATATTAAACATAGAACAAAATGCAGTTTAAGTATTGTATTATAATTGCTGTTCTTGACCGTATATATATGCGGAAGTCTACAAAAATATGAAATCGATATGAACTTTTGGGCGGTTAAAAGAGAGGGGAATATTGAAAATTGGGAATCGTTTTATCTACATACTATAGACCGGATATGCCACGCTAGTTTGGCATAGTTGTTTGTCGCCATATACTAACTCTCTCCAACAAGGCTTGCGAAGGTTCAATCTGGAGATGCTGTTATATAATTATAGGCCGATATGGACCAATTTTTTGCATGGTGTCAGCAGTCCATAACACAAACACGAAAGACAACAATTTAAACTGAATCGGATGAAATTTGCTCGTCCAAAACCAAATCTGGGAGTCGGTTTTATACCAGGGATCGCGAGCCGGAGCGGCAGCGTGGAGCGGAGGCGTGGAGCGAGCGGAGCAACCTTTTTTTGCGGAGCGGTGGAAGCGGAGCGGGCAGCGGCATTTCTAAAAATGCGGAGCGGAGCGTTTCCAAATGAAAAACCGCTTGCCGCTCGCGAATAAAAATATTACTTGAATGAAATGTTGTAACTTGAAATTACAACTGTGTAGGTAAATTTCAATTTAGCTTAGTTAGCTTAGCGTAAGTGTGAGTAAACGTTTTAAAATGTACGATAATGTAATTATTTGTACGTAAACGTACACATTGGGGAAAACACAACGTGTTTTTTGAGTAATTGTTTTTCCAAAAACGGCAAATGTCAAAATATATATCTAGTAATGTGTTGTAAAAAGTAAAAAGAGTACTTTCGATGCAATTTTCATACCGCGTATTACTTTCAAAGATGTTTGTAATTGAACGTGAAATAAATGCAATTAAAACGATCTTATTTATAAAATTTAATTTTTTTTAGTTTTCTCTACACTGAAAAAAAATGATTGTCGCTGAATCAAAGATTCCATGTCCTCTAGAATAAGGAATGCAAATTTTTGCTTAACATTGGAAGACGCATTTGCTTCTAAAATAAAAGTTTTTTATACCACGCAACCAATAGAATGGCTGACGGGGTATAATAAGTTTGTCATTCCGTTTGTAACACATCGAAATTATCGATTTTCGCGACTATATAAAGTTATATATATTCTTGATCAGGGAGAAATTCTAAGACGATTATAACGATGTCGTCTGTTCCGTCTTGTCTGTCTGTCTGTCCGTCTGTCTCTGTCTGTTGTATTCAACGGCTACAGTCTTCCAATAATGAGCAATCGCTGCTGAGTTTTTGGCACAACCTCGGTCTTTATTTGTCTGCAGGTGCAGGTCAAGTTCGAAGATGGGTTATATCGGTCCCAGGTTTTGATATAGTGCCCCATATAAAACGAACCTCCCGATTTTGGGTCTATTGGCTTTATAGAAACGTAATTTTTGTTTATCCAATTTGCCTGAAATTATGAAATCTGACGGTAATTTTATGACCGTAAAGAGCGTGTGCCTAAAAATGGTGAGCTATTCGGGTCCATGTTTTGGTTATAGCTTCCCATAATAGACCATCTCCCGATTTAATTGCTTGGCTTATAGAAAACCGCAGTTTTTATTTTCAATTTACCTGAAATTGGAAAATCTATGAGGCTAGTTGTAGGACACAAATACGTGTGCCAAAAATTGTAAGTATCGGTCCCATTTTTGGTATAGCGCCCCCATATAGGACCGAATCTTCGCCGATTTTACTTCTTGGCCTTATAGAAACCGCATTTTTATTCAATTTTACCTGAAATTGAAATCTTAGAGGCTATTGTAGGGACACAAATACGTGCTGCCAAAAAATGTCGTGAGCAATCGGTCTATGTTTTTGGTAATGGTTCGCCCATATAAAACGACCTCCCGATTTTGGGGTCTTTGGGCTTATAGAAAGCGTATTTTTTTAATACAATTTGTCTGAAAATTGCGAATATCTTAGGGGTATTTTCGCGACCAATAAAGAGGTGTGCTGAAAATGGTGAGTATCGGTCCATTATTTTGGTATTTAGCCCCCATAATAAGACCGATTTCCCGATTTTACTTCTTGGGCTTTCTAGAATCGAAGTTTTTATCCTATTTGCCTGAAAATTGGAAATCTAGAAGGTATTTCGGGTCATAAATGAAGGTGTGCCGAAAAACGGTGAGTAGCGGCTTATGTTTTAGTAATAGCCTCCATAAGAAGCGATTCTCCCGTTTAATCCATATGGGTTTCTAGAACCGTAATTTTTTATCTCGATTTCCTGAAATTGTAAATATCTCTGGTTTTATTTTAGGCTCGGTCCATTTGATAATGCCCCAAATAGACCGCACTTCACTTGAATTGCTTTGAAAACTTCAATTGTAATAATTTCCAGATTTTACTTCTACAGTATTTAAGATTTCAAATCAAGAGCGTTATTGTATAATTTTTTGCACACTTACAAGAGATGTTAATGGATCCTCTAATATACTCAAAACAAAAATGGTTCGCTATAAATCCAGAATCTGATATAGGTCTCATTGTGTGAAATCTTAAATTTATCTTCGGAAGTGTCCCTCAATCCTCTCAAGCCCTTTCCGTAAAATGTTTCAGAGGAAACCCTAATGATTTGGTTCATGGTGGGTGGTGTATTTAAGGTTCGGCCCGGCCCCGAACTTAGTGCTGTTCTTTACTTGTTTTTCTTGTCCAAAAGGCAATAAACTTTTGAATGAAGTTGTAATGTCCTTATAATTAAGTGATTTTACTTAAAAATGTGTATCATAACATGAAAGATAAAATTTTTGACTTTAATAATTAAAGAAAAATTCTTTAAAATTAATAAAATTGTCTTTAAATTTGTTTCCTTTTTGCATCTTGCCTACAAAGCAAAAAATCGTTAAAAAATAAGACATGTTTTTCAACACTTTATTTTAAAGACGCTTTTTTACTTGAAAAACATAGCATAATTTCTAGCTGGAAGTCGAGTCTTCAATATGGAAAAAAATAACTGTTTAACGTCCGTTTTTAGAAGGATATTTTGATAAACAACTGACGAAAAAAAATCTTAAAACAAAGTGAAAAATTAACATATGCTTCCCTAGAATGCTACCTTTAATGAAGTCAAAATGGATTTAATATTTCTGAGAAATTATCTTTCAAAATTAATAAAATATTTTCAAACACATTTGTTTTTAAAGTTCATTATACCCTAAACCACATAGTGGTTAGGGTTATAACAATGTTTGATCTGCACAAAAAATGTTGCCTACAAGAAAATATTGATTTTAGACCCGCATAAAATAATATACTTATCGACTCAGAATCACCTTCTGAGTCGATCTAAGCGCTTTGGCGTCCAGTCCATCCGTCCCGTCCGTTCTGTGCATGTATTTGTTTGTTCACAGGATTTCGTTCGCATTATTAACAGATTTTGATTGAAATTTTGGCTTACAGGGGAAGTTTTTTTTGGGACACTACGTACGGAACTGTTACTAAATTTGGAAGAAATTGCGGGATCAAATTTAGATATAGCTCGCCATATATTGTGGTATTGCCCGATTTCGACAAATGGGGTCACGGTTGCACTTTCTTTACTAACCGCAATCGTCGCTCAAATTTAGGGCAGCAAATTAATTCTTCTGTATCACCGCTTTAGGTCTGAAAAATTTCATCGAAAATCGGTTCAAGATTTAGATATAGCGTCCCATATTATATTGTATCGCCCGATTTTTGTCAATTTAGGTCATAAAAACCCCTTATTTATGCAACCGAATCTTACTCAAAGTTGGCGAAATGTAAATCTTTCTATAGCCACTAACTATATGTGAAAAAATTCATCGAAATCGGGTTGCAGATTTAGCTATAGCTCCCATATATGTACCGCCCGATTTTTTTCTAAAATAAAATAAAACTCAATTGAACAAATAATACAATGTTTGTACTATAATTTTCTCGAAGAGGAGCGGAGCGGAGCGATTTTTTTTTCTCGGAGCGGAGCGAGGAGCGGAGCGTTTTTTTTTTCTCCGGAGCGGGAGCGGAGCGGAGCGAAAAAAAATGGCGGCGCTCGCGGATCCCTGGTTTATACCGGAGCTATATATTTAAGTATTGGATCGATATTGGGTCGCATTTTTTTGCATGGTTATTAGAGACCACATTACTAAACTACACGTTACGCAAGTCTTCAACGGATCGGATGAAATTTGCTTCTTTAAAGAGGCTCCGCAAATCAAATATAGGGGGTAGGATTTATATGGGGGCTATACGTAAAAGTGGACTCGATATAGGCCCATTTGCAATACCATCCGACCTTACATCAATAACAAATACTTGTGCCAAGTTTCAAGTCGATGCTTGTTTCGTTCGGAAGTTATGGATTTCAACAGACGACGGACGGACGGACATGCTTAGATCGACTTCAGAATTTCACACGACCCAAAATATATATATACTTTATGGGGTCTTAGAGCAATATTTCGATGTGTTACAAACGGAATGACAAATTTAATCCTATTGTGGAGAGTATAAAAAATATCAGCAAGCTTATTATTGACTATAAGAAATATGTAAAAAATGTTTACGTATGTATATATTTTTGTAAAATTATGAAAGTTCATATTCATCTAAAGATAGGTATGTGACAAAAATCTGTTGATGTGCAAATATCACGCCTTTCTGCCATATTCACTCAAATTGAATGATGCGGTAAAATTATGTGACATTGCCACTATTGGCCACTTAAAGTATTCTTGGATGATGTGCCAGCAAAAGTCAAAAACTTACCATCACATATGAGTAACATCACCAATCAACATTTAGTTGTCACCTCTTTCAGCAAGCGTATATCTATGCATAATTATGTATAATGGGAATGTAGTTTTTTTAGATAGAGATTTAGGGCCTTCGAAAATATTCCAGATATTAGATAAAATAAATCTATGTTCACTTGGCTTCTGTGAAGGAGATAGTCATCTTCCGTATTTAGCTACAGCTGGGAGCGGCGTTACTGTTGTGCCACGTTAGTGGCAAATTTGCCACCTTTTTTGGCCGGTGCCACTAACGAGTTTGTGGCCACTTTACAAACGTTTTTGTGGGAACTTACACACAATAAGAGAAGAGTGTTATTCAGAATTGAATATTGCTGCACCAGACCATAAATTATCTATTCGCCCATTAATTCTTATTATACGTGAACGGACATGATTCAATTTAGGTATTGCTAAAGCGATAAATCAATATGTCAAATTTATTGTGGTGTTAAATACGTTTCTATGATAATTATGAAAATGCTTTAAGGTTTGTATTGCGACCGCAAAGAATAATTGATGATCAATCCAATGAGACCTCAGTTGGAAAAAGTTTGCAATCATTCTTTGAGACTGATATTTTCATTTCGACTGACTATAATTCCGAAAGTCAAGCTGGAGCAGTGGACCGTATTGAAGGTAGAGCTGCAAAACTACCAACGGACATATCGCCCAAAATGAATTTTGGGCATTATGACCTCCCTTGGGGCGGTCAAATTTCCCAAATTTAATTTGGGCTTTATGTCCTCCCCCTTCACGGTCATATGTCTCGAAAAATCGGCGGACAAACGCCCAATATTTTGTGGGAAAAATTAATGTCGGAATACAAATCAATATTTGGCTCACTGTTGAATTAAAGGGAATAATCACTGAGCACTAGGTATCACAATGGACTGAATAATCAATTTGAGTGTGAAATCTCAAACTTTTCGGATGAGGCCGAAATTTGTGTGTATGTCTTACCAGACAAATATAAAGAAATCACACTATCACTCTTGTATTATAGCAAGAATGTCTTTATTTCTGAATGCAATAGATCAAATGCTTATACAAAATTGTCAGCAATAAAATGAAATGTCAATGAAATACATCTGTCTGCTCACAAGTATTGATGATTGCAAAACTTATCAGTGACCCTGTATTTTATTCATTTATATTACGTACCGACGAAGTTGTTGGCCAATGAAATAATATAAAAGATTGGGAATTCACTAGGTGAATTCCCAAATCTTGACATCTTAGTAAATTTTTTATACCCTCCGCCATAGGATGGAGGTATATTAACTTTGTCATTCCGTTTGTAACACATCGAAATATTGCTCTAAGACCCCATAAAGTATATATATTCTGGGTCGTGGTGAAATTCTGAGTCGATCTGAGCATGTCCGTCCGTCCGTCTGTTGAAATCACGCTAACTTCCGAACGAAACAAGCTATCGACTTGAAACTTGGCACAAGTAGTTGCTATTGATGTAGGTCGGATGGTATTGCAAATGGGCCATATCGGTCCACTTTTACGTATAGCCCCCATATAAACGGACCCCAAATTTGGTTTGCGATTGCTCTAAGAGAAGCAAATTTCATCCGATCCGGCTGAAATTTGGTACATGGTGTTGGTATATGTTCTCTAATGACCATGCAAAAATTGGTCCACATCGACCCATAATTATATATAGCCCCCATATAAGCCGATCCCCAGATTTGACCTCCGGAGCCTCTTAGAGGAGCAAAATTCATCCGATCCGGTTGAAATTTGGTACGTGGTGTTAGTATATGGTCTCTAACAACCATGCAAGAATTGGTCCATATCGGTCCATAATTATATATAGATTTGTCCTCCGGAGCCTCTTGGAAGAGCAAATTGCATCCGATCCGGTTGAAATTTGGAACATGGTGTTAGAATGTGGTCTCTAACAAACACGCAAGAATTGGTCCATATCGGTCCATAATTATATATAGCCCCCATATAAACCGTTCCCCAGATTTGATCTCCGGAGCCTCTTGAAGGAGCAAAATTCATCCGATCCGGTTGAAATTTGCAACGTGGTGTTAGTATAAGGCCGCTAATAACCATGCCAAAATTGATCCATATAGTTATATATAGCCGATCCCCAAACACACAAAAATTGGTCCATATCGGTTCATAATCATGGTTGCCACTCGAGCCAAAAATAATCTACCAAAATTTTATTTTTATAGAAAACATTGTCAAAATGTTATTTCTATAGAAAATTTTGTCAAAATTTTATTTCTATAGAAATTTTTTCCAAATTTTATTTCTATAGAAAATTTTGTCAAAATTTTACTTCTATAGAAAATGTCAAAATTTTATTTCTATAGAAAATTTAAAACTTAATTATATACGTATTTAATCGGCCTTTTTATACCCTCCACCATAGGATGGGGGTATATTAACTTTGTCATTCCGTTTGTAACACATCGAAATATTGCTCTAAGACCCCATAAAGTATATATATTCTGGGTCGTGGTGAAATTCTGAGTCGATCTGAGCATGTCCGTCCGTCCGTCTGTTGAAATCACGCTAACTTCCGAACGAAACAAGCTATCGACTTGAAACTTCGCACAAGTAGTTGTTATTGATGTAGGTCAGATGGTATTGAAAATAGGCCATATCGGTCCACTTTTACGTATAGCCCCCATATAAACGGACCCCCAAATTTAGCTTGCGAGGCCTCTAAGAGAGGCAAATTTCATCCGATCCGGCTGAAATTTGGTACATGGTGTTAGTATATGGTCTCTAACAACCATGCAAAAATTGGTCCACATCGGTCCATAATTATATATAGCCCCCATATAAACCGATCCCCCGATTTGGCTTACGAGGCCTCTAAGAGAAGCAAATTTAATCCGATCCGTCTGAAATTTGGTACATGGTGTTAGTATATGGTCTATAACAACCATGCAAAAATTGGTCCACATCGGTCCATAATTATATATAGCCCCCATATAAACCGATCCCCCGATTTGGCTTGCGAGGCCTTTAAGAGAAGCAAATTTCATCCGATCCGGCTGAAATTTGGTACATGTGTTTTTAGTATATGGTCTCTAACAACCATGCAAAAATTGGTCCACATTCGGTCCATAATTATATATAGCCCCCATATAAACCGATCACCAGATTTGACCTCAGGAGCCTCTTGGAAGACCAAAATTCATCTGATTCAGTTGAAATTTGGTACGTGGTGTTAATATATGGCCTCAAACTCCCATGTAAAAATTGGTCGGTATCGGTCCATAATTATATATAGGCCCCATATACAACCGTCCCGAATTTGACCTCCAGAACCCCTTGGAAGAGCAAAATTCTTCCCATTCGGTTGAAATTTGGTACGTGATGTTAGTATATGGTATCTAACAACCATGCAGGAATTGGTTCCTATCAACCCATAATTATATATAGCTCCCATATAAACCGATCCCCAGATTTGACCTCCGGTGCCTTTTGGAGAAGCAAAATTCATCCGATCTGCTTGAAATTTGGTACGTGGTGATCGAAAATTTCATCCGAGTGAGTTGAAATTTGGTACATTGTGGTAGTATATGGTCGTTAAAAACCATGCGTAACTAGGTCCATATTGGTCTATAGTTATATATATCCCTCAGATAAATCGATTTCCAATCACACAAAAATTGGTCCATATCAAATTCATCATTCTATATAGCCCCCATATAAGCGGCCCCCATATTTCAATTCTGGCTCTCTACGTACGGTGCAAAAGTCCATGTCGATTCGTAATTATTTGTAGACTTACCTATACATAAGTTTTTTTGTCTAATATATACCACGTATGGACTAACTCACAATTTAGAAAACGATGTTAAGAAGTTTTAAGATACCACAACCCAAGTAATTCGATTGTGTGATGACAGTATTTCGTAGAAGTTTCTACGCAATCCATGGTGGAGGGTACATAAGATTCGGCCTGGCCGAACTTACGGCCGTATACACTTGTTTAGTTTAATATATACCACGTATGGACTGGTATATATTACGGTGTTAGGAAGTTTTGAGATACCTTGCCATCAGCTTCAGTAGAAGTTTCTACGGAATCAATGGTGGAGGGTTGATAAGCTTCGGCCTGGCCGAATTTACGGCTGTATATACTTGTTTTTATTTATTTTTCTTTAGTCTTTTAAATCTTGAATATTTTCTACAGACTAAAATGCTAACAAAGGCCTTTTCTTAAAGGCCATTAGTTCCTTCTCTTATACCCAAAGCTCTCATCTAATTAAAGCTGATGGCACAAACACTACATCGGCTGCATTATGTGTAACCTATTCATGCACTAATTATAATCTTTGAAAATCGTTTCCTTTGAGGACAAAGAGGACATTAAATACAAAATAAACACGACCTTAAAGACTTGACCACAAATTTTCAATATGTGGTTGTAGCTGGCAAACAAATACGCTTGCCATGAGTTTGTCTGCTTTTGAAGGTAAAATAATGCCTTTGGAAATTACTTTGTATTACAAAGAAGGCATCAGCCATTGGGGTATTGGCAAACATCACTACTTTGGATTTTAAGAGAAATGGTCTCCTTTCAATGCCCCCATTACCCTTGTATAGTATTGGTAATGTTTATGACAAGGAAATATTTGTGGTTTTCTAAGCCCTCACCAAATCTGTTTTATGAGTAGAAAAAATGTAGGGTCATAAAATGAGCAAATGACTTCTTAAGAATTTCTGCAAATAGTCTGTAGACGACAGTTAAATCTCTAAGTATGTGGTCATCCACTGTCGCCTAAATATTGTTAATTTTTTGGTATATGTCAACTTATGCATTTTTTATAAACTTATTTAACCATCAACGAAAAATACTCAATTTTCATACAACTTTCCCTAGTAAATGGACATTCATACAAAAACTATAGCTGATATTATTTCAGATTTTGTTGCATTTTTTATGATACTTCGAGAGATATAATCAAATGGCCTTTTTTCATGAGGTCATTTGATCACAATTGAAAAATCAAGTTTTAAGAACAAACTCATATCGCTTTTTAACTGAAATTTTAAACAAGTATATATGGCCGTAAGTTCGGCCAGGCCGAATCTTATGTACCCTCCACCATGGATTGCATAGAAACTTTTACTAAAGACGGTCATACACAATTGAATTACTTGGGTTGCGGCCGATGGCAAGGCATCTTAAAACTTCTTAACATCATCTTTTAAATTGTGGGTTAGTCCATGAGGGATATATATTAGGCAAAACAAACGCCGAATAAATACGTATATATTTAGTTCTTGACCGGTATATATAGGGAAGAAGTAATTGCGAACCGATATGAACCAAGAGGCTCAAGAGGTCAAATTTGGGGATCGATTTATATGGGGGCTATATAATTATGAACCGCTATATATAATTATGAACCGATATGGACCAATTTTTGCATGGTTGTTAGAGCCCATATACTAACACCACGTACTAAGTTGCAACCGGATCGGATGAAATTTGCTTCTCTTAGAGGCTCCTCAAACAAAATCTGGGGATCGGTTTATATGGGGGCTACATATAATTATAAACCGATGTGAACCAATTTGTGCATGATTGTTAGAGACTTTATATCAACGCCATGTTCCAAATTTCAGCAGGAACGGATGAAATTTGCTTCCCTTTTAGGCAACGCAAGCCAAATCTGGGGATCGGTTTCTATGGGGGCTATATATAATTACGGACCGATGTGGACCAATTTTGCATGAGTTGTTAGATACCATACAACCAACACCGCCTGTACTCAATTTCAAGCGATCGGTTGAAATTTGCTTCCCTTCTGGGCTACGCAACAAAATCTGGGGATCGGTTTATATGGGGGCTATATATATTATGAACCGATGTGATCAAATTTTTGCATGATTGTTAAGAGACCACATACCAACACCATGTAAAAATTTCAGACGGATCGGGATGAAATTTGCTTCTCTTGAGGCTCCGCAAGCCAAATCTGGAGATCGGTTTATATGGGGGCTATATATAATTATGGACCCCTCGATTTGGGGTCTTGAGCGTCTAGACATTCCAATTTTATCCGCTTATCCTGAATTTCAAAATCTATAGGTAGTTTGATTGCATAAATAAGTGTGCCGAATATTTTGTCCACATATTGCTATAGGCCCCATATAGTCCGATCTCCTGATTTGACCTCTTCGGCTTCTAGACACCGCAAGTTTTATCAGATTTTGCTGAAGTTCAATATCAAGAGTTATTTTGGGTTCATAAATAAGTGCGCGGAAGATGTTGTGTATCGATCCATGTTTCGGTATAGCCCCCATATTGTCCGAACTCCTGATTTGACTTACCTGGCGTCTGGAAGCCGCGATTTTATACGATTTGCCTCTATTTGGAAATCTACAGGTATTTTAGGTGCCACACAAAGTATTGCGAAAGATGGTGGACAGCGGTCCATGTTTTGGCATTTCCTTCATATAGACCGATCTTCCGATTTGACCTCTTGAAAATGTAATGGTATTTTGGGTCCACACATAAGCCGAATATGGGGCGTATCGATTCACATTTTGATATACCCTCATATAGACCGATCTCTCGATTTGATTCCTTGGGCTTCTAGACACCGCAATTTTTATCCGATTTACCTGAAATTCAAAACATAGAGGTATATTATTAGGTCCGTAAATAGTTTTGGTATAGCCCTCATATATTAAATCTTCCGATTTCCATGTTTGTTGTCCTACAATAGAATTTTCTTTTCCTTTTTCCTTGCCATTTTTTTTTTTTTTTTGATATCAATGTTATTGGTCGCCAGAGTTTTTGTTTTTATTGGCAGAAGCTTTTAATTCTGAATGTTCTGGCCAAATTATCATCAAGCATGAGAATCTCGGTCAAATCATGAAACTGGGTCATAATACAGATTATCCAGTATTTTAATACTACTGCAATGGTATGTGCAATGATTGCATAATGCAATTAAAGATGATGGTTTGAAAGATGAACAAAACTCTATGACAGCAATATGATTGTATTAAAATGAAAATCAAGATATCTTCTGGCAAAACCACTAATCAAATATGAAAGAAAAAATCGAATGAAACTTTCCAAATCAATTCTAGTGAAAAGTTGCTCAAAGCAATTCTGTAAACACAATCAATTCTAATAGATGATTTCAAAGCCTACATGCTACGACATGTAATTTTAATATTTAAAGACTTAATCCAAATGGCGTGCAAATGGGTTGATTTTCAAAGGTGGAAAAAGGTCAAAAGCCCTCTCCAAGATATAGGTAGAGAAGAAACAAGGTAGTTCACGATCAAATATTGCAAGAGTAAAATAATTTGATTTATACCGGAAAAGTCTTTTCGCAAAGACATTGGTTTTGTTAAAAATAATACAGTGGCCGCTGCAGAAATGAGTACCATAATTATATTTTTTTTTCAATTCTAAAACGAATAAAAAGCATCAATAAAGAAACTCAATATAATTTTATTTATTCTTTAATCCGTTATCAATTCTAAATAAAACAAACAATTTTGCACTCTTTTATGTCTCATGCTAAAACAATATATACGTTAGCTTTTATTTGTACACCTCCTCCATAGGATGGAGGAGGAGTGAAATTTCGTGCGTTGAAATTCTGTAGTCGTCTAAGCTGTTCCGTCATCGTCTGTTGAAATCAACA
>PGFW01032431.1:0-10289 GCA_003123925.1 Haematobia irritans | reverse complement strand
TACACACATACTTTATGGGATCGGAGACCAGTATTTCGTTGTGTTAAAAACGGAATGGCATAGTTGGCGAAGAGAATAAAAATTGACAAATTCCATCGAACATTTATTGGAAAGCTTTAATCCCAGGTTGTATTGCAATTGTTGGCCTATGGGGTAAATAGCATGACAGTGAGAAAATGGCTCATTATCGAGATACTTAAGGATTAGTTAGGTGGTTCGATAGGCATAATGTGAAGCTCATGATGGTCACTCGATAATCTACCCCTTACCCAAAATAAGATAACCAGTAAATTTTTATCTTCAATGCTAGGTTTTCGTATTCGAATATTTACATGAAAATTTCTGGTGGTTAAATTCTTTCTTTGCTCTTTTAGTTTCCATATCATTTGAAATTTTTTTTTAAAATTGTGCTCAGTACGCGATCACCGACTCCGATACCGAGTATTTTCTAATTCATTTATATTGTCTCCCAGAAAAGAATGGCATTAAACCTATCTCCGTGAAATGCATAGCATAATTCTGACATGTCATATTCAACTCCGACACATTCTCATATCCCACTCTACTCTCCTGTTAACAACTATCTCGTACCGGTTACAAAAGTTTTAAAAAGAGGTTTCAATCCCGTAAAATTAAGTAAGTCAATGTCACTTAACCTCAGAAAAACGACGAAGTCCGGCAAGGACTTGATGAAGGAACTTAAGTAGGACAAATCAGGTCGAAGAAAAAAAGACAATAAAGAATATAAAAAACACTAAAACTCATACGAAGGGACACTATAAATTGACTCCTCGTTTTCCCTTGCTTCACATTGGATTTTTCTCATACCTCGGTCCTTTTTTGAGAAAAAAATGAAGCCAAGACACAAAGTTATTCGACATTTTAGCAAAATACAAGAAGAAGGAAAACTGTCTGTGAATTCACAAAGACATAAAAAGAAAGGTGCCAACAATGAGGCATCTAACCACAACGACAATAAGTTGCAGAAATACTGAAAGAAAATAAATTCTGAACGGAAATGCAATGTCATGCTTGAATTTCTCATTTATTCCAAAGGTTTAATTAAAGTTTTTATGCTCTCATTATACGTTTTTTGTTCGTCGTAGCGAGTTGCCATTCCACCTTTTTTCTACTTTTTCGCCTTATTTGAGTCACAGCCATACCTCACGGATGACCAACAAACTATTGCGAAATGAATGCCCGTAATCGAAAAAGAAATGGAATGCGAATCGTCTTCGCGATATTCGAGTACGACTCCACCAGTCACGCTGTTTCGCCAATGCAACATGTTCATCGAACAATGTCCTTCCACATGCCGTATCCTATGCTGTCTTGTGCTATTGGTGGAAAAACGAGACGAAGGGGGGGAATGATATTACCCGGACTCTGTACACAGATCACTGAATTTTTTATATCTATATTTCTTTGCTAGCGTATATACGATGCCAAGTATGGAATCACCCTAACAGCAATGTTTGAATAAATTGGCGATTTTCAATTTTTCGTCATATTTCACATCAATGACTCCAAGTACAAAGTTAACGTAGGAGTCAGTGTCAAGTATAACATATGCTCTCTGGAACTACATTATATCCCGATTATTTGCTTTTTCTAGCTATTAATAATATAGAACACGGCCCGGTAAACCACAGCTCCTTTAGATGAAAGAAATTATTTAAAATCCTTCTGTACATCTGTGCTCATCCTCTGATGATCGCTCTATATGGACGGATAACTTCAAGAGATATGTTCACGGACACCTAACTGAGTATTCGGAGGATTATTATTTGAATACCTGCGCACATCTCTTCAGATACAATCACCGTCACTTTTTATACGAAAACAAGTAGTCGGAAACTGATATATTATGTTTCACACCCTTAGCACCATTTCCCGTAGATGTAACATCTCAAATCCCTCAAATATATCGGAATCTTTGTTCCTTATACCATAAAACATATACCCAAATCTGAACTATTTTGAAAAAAAATACATTAATAACCTGGGATGAGCACAACGACAGTTGCATCTTGTGCAAAAATAATTCTACCAAAAGTTAAAAAGAAAATTGACCATATATCTACCAAAAAAATAAAACCCTTGAAAATTTTTGATAAAATTTTTTGATTAGTAACACAATTTTTTTCTTCGCAATTAATGACAGATCCCTTCTATCATTGCTAATAAATATCATTTGAGTTGTATTTTGTATCGGTATAGATCGTATGAAAAGTAACACGAAATTTAATATGTTTAAAGAAAGTTAATTTTCTCAAAATTTATTTATATAAGAACTTTTGTCAAATTTTATTCCTATAGAAATTTTGGCAAAATTTATTATCTGTAGAAATTTTGTAAAAAATTGGATGTCCTATAGACATTTCAAATCTATTTTGTAGAAAATTTATCAAATTTTATTTCTATAGAAAATTTTATGTTCATAGAAAATTTTGTCAAAATTTATTTTGTAGACAATTTTATCAAAATTTATTCTAATAAAAATTTTGTCAAAATTGTATTTATAGAAATATTTTTTCAAAATTTATTTCTATAGAAATATTTTATTCAACAATTTATTTTCTATAAACTTTTGTGAAAAAAGTATTTCTACAGAAACAGTTTCAAATACTCTAATTCCTATAGAAAATTTGACAAATTTTATTTCTGATAGAAAATTTTTTTCAAAATTTTTTTATATAGAATATTTTATCAAAACAATTTATTTTCTATAAAATTTTTGTCGAAAATTGGTATTTCTTACAGAAAATGTTGTCAAACTCACCTATAGAAAATTTTGTCAAAATTTTATTTCTGTAAAAATTTTTCAAATTTTATTCATAAATTTTATCAACAAATTTTTTTCTAAAAACTTTTTGTGAAAATTGTATTTTACAGAAAATGTTGCTCAAAACTCTATTTCCCTATAGAAATTTGTCAAAAATTTATTTTCCTGTAAAAATTTTGCAAAATTTAATTTCTATAAAAATTTTGGCAACATTTTATTTCTATAGAAAAATTTTGAAAATTTATTACTTCTATAGAAAATTTTGTTAAAATTGAGTATTTTTATAGAAAATTCTGTCAACAGTTGAGTTCAATAGAAAATTTTGTAAAATTGTATTTTCCACAGAAAAATTGTTGTCAAAACTCTATTTCTATAGAAAATTTTTATAAAAATTTATTTTTTTAGAAAATTTCAAATTTATTTTATAGAAAATTTGAAAAAGTTTTGCTCATAGAGAAATTTGAAAAAATTTATTTCTATTAGAAAATTGAAAAAATTATTTCTATAGAAAATTATTGTTAATAACTTGTATTTTTGTAGAAATTCCTGTCAAAGTTGTAGTTCAATAGAAAATTTTTTCAAAATTTATTCTATAAAAAAATTTGTAAAATTTTATTTATATAAGAAAATTTTCTAAAATATATGTCCTATAGACAAAAAAATCAAAATTATTTCTAAACGAATTTGCAAATGTTAATTTCAATTAGAAAGATTTTGTCTACATTTATAGTCTATGGAAAATGTTCTCCACATTGTTATACCCTCCACCATAGGGGGGGTATATAAACTTCGTCGTTCGTTGAAAAAGTAACACATCGACATATGCTTTAGGACCCTCTAAGACTAATGTAGGTCGGATGGGCCACTTTTACGTCGTAGCCCCCACAAAAACCTGACCCTAAGATGGTTGGTTTTGCGGATCCTCTTGGAGGCAGCAAAATTCAATCCGACCCGTTGAAATGTGGAACGTGGGTAAGTATGTGGTCCCCTAACAACCATGCCAAAATTGTCCATATTTGGTTAATAATTATATAGCCCCCATAAGTAAACCGATCCCCAGATTTGACCTCCGGAGCTTCTGTAAGAGCAAAATTCATCCCGATCCGGTTGAAATTTGGAAACGTGGTGTAGCATAATTGTCTCTATAACCATGCAAAAATTTAGTCCCCATGAAGGCTTCATAATTATATAGTACCTATATACAATGGGCACTATCTAGTTTTACCGCTGAACATATTATCTCGAAGCTATGATACCTCTCCTAGTATCTGTCTCAGACCCTCATATCCTATATGAAGCTGTTTCCCCAAAAAACACAAAGATCCGCAAGTCCGGACTGAAATAATTGTTACGTGGTTAGATCGTTTTACAGATGGTCTCGGGGCTCAGCTTTAACTAACGGCTACCTAATGATACCCTAAACACGAGTCTACCAGAATCGCTTAACGCACCCTTATCACGGACACATCATTGTCTAGGGAGCAAACTAATTCATCACACGAGATACGGGTTGTGAAATTTGGAACGTGTGTGTAAATTGACATATTGGCCCTCTAATTAATCCCATACGCCATATCAATTTAGTCATCAGACATCGTTCCAAAAGCGCCTCAAAATAATTATATTTTTTTGCAAAATCGCCATCAGCCACCATGGATACAAGCGACCCGGTTTTACCAGATATCAGAGTGTAATTTGGCTGCTCGTTCCTGCAAAGAGTATCTAGTAGCATATTAGGTCCGATAGCCCGGTTCTTTGTGAAGGAAAGCTAGGAAGCATCTCATTACTCGATTCGTGTGATAGTTTTGGATCAGTGTTGTTTATGCAGCTACCTCCATTCTGCCAATTTCTTTCCCATCGCCTAAATCTTGAGCCATCCATATGCAAAAATTGGTCCATCATCGGACTAACTTATCTCAATCAATCAAAGTATTAGACGAATCGAGCCAATCACACAACAAAAGCAGAGTTCCAAATAGTTCCCCAAGTTATCAGCCACAATAGGTTACTGAGTATTCCCAAGCCTTTAATTAATATCACTATTCACATGACCGCAATCAGAGGTTTCCTTGGTATTGTCAGAATTGATTTCACCATGACACACACATGGAGCCCAATGAAAATAAATTTGTGTCAAAATTGATTAATATTTCGTAAATAGCACAGCCATCACTCGTTGAAGGATTTTCCGGTAAGTCCCGATGGCCGTTTTCGAGTTAGTACACAGAAGTCAACAATTTTGTAATATAATTTTATTCATGATATAGAATAGCAATGTCTGACTGTTCCCCAGAAGAACTCTTTTAAGGTATTAATCTAATAGAGAATAATTTTGTCAAGATATTTTAATTTTATGACAGAACATAAATTTTGTCAAAATTTTTATTTCTATAGAAGAATTTTGTAACAATTTATTTTTATCTAGAAATTTTGTCAATGGACAATTGTTATTTCTATAGAAAATGTTTGGTCAAAATTTTTTTCTATCAATTACCTTCGTAAAACCAAAATTTTATTTCTATGGAAAATGTTTCAAAAATTTGATATTCTCTATAAGAAAATTGTCTTCCAAATTCTCGATTCTCTAACTCAGGATCAAATTTTTTCCAAAAACTTACTTCTCCTTCTTCCTATAGTCTCATGAAATGAGGCCGTCAAAAATATTTTTATTTACTATAATGAACTTCTAAACTTATTATATAACGTATTAATCATAGGGCCTTTTTAGGAATGCATATACCCACGTTATGAAACTATGTGGTATATATAGGTGTTAGGTAATTTAAGATACCTTGCCATCGCACAGTGTTTACGCACACACCCAGTAGATTCGATTGATGGAGACGAGTGCTCAGTAGAAGTGCTACGACATCGATGGGAGTACATAAGCTTAGGCTGGAGAAATACGCGTTATACTACTATTAGAAATTGAATTTTGTCAAAATTTATGCTTCTATAAAAATTTTTAAAATTTTATATCTGTAGAGAAATGTTAATTTACCTTAGAATTTGTCAAAATTTTATTTCTGTAGAAACTTTTATCCAAAAATTTATTCTTAAATTTTTTTGTCCAAAATTGGTATTTCCTATTGAAATTTTGTCAACATTTTATTTCTATCAGAAAATTTTTTCAAAAATTGTGTCTATAGAAAATTTTTTCAAATTTTATTTCGTAAGAAATATTTTTCAAAATTTTACTTCTATATAAGGATTTTTCAAATGTATTTCTATGGAAATTTGCACAATTTTATTTCTTAGAAATTTTTCAAATTTATTTCTATAAAAGTTTCCATATATTTTGTATACGCTCTCAACACAGGATGGGAGTATATTAACGTTTGTCATTCGTAGTGTAACACATCGAGCGAATAATTGCCCTAAAGACCCCTCTAAGACGAAGAATGTAGGTCGATGATACATGGAAAATGGGCCTATGACACATTTATGTAATGCCGCCCATAAAAAATCCGACCCTAATTTGAACTCACGGAGCCTCCTTGAGGTGCAAATCACATCGCCGTCAGGATTTGAAATTTAGTACGTGGTGTATATTTTGGCTCTAACAACCATGCAAATGGTGCATAAATTAATCATATAGTCGCCATATATGAATCGATCCCAGAATTAAGACCACCGGAAACCTCTTGAGGCAAAATTCCATCCGTTTCGTTGAAGTTTGGTACATTGGCTAACATATTGCCGTAAACAGCATGAAATTGTCCATATCGGTTATAATATATAATATAGCCGATCGCCAATCACAACAAAAAAAATTGTTGGTTTTTTCAAAAAAAAAAATTATTCGCCATAAGATAAAAAATCCTTTACCACAATTTTTAATTTTTACTATAAAAAAATTTTTTTTTGTCAAAAATTTATTATTTAACCCCAAATCAAGAAAAAAAGATTTTTTGTCCAAACAAATTTTTTTTAAAAATTTTCCCTAAAAATAAGCAACATGGTTTTGTCAATTTTTTTTTTTTTATTTTTTTCTTTTTAGAAAATTTTTTTGTAAAAAATTTTTTTTTTTAGTTCTTTTAATAGAACAAAATTTTTTTTTTTTGTCAAAAAATTTTTTTTTTTTTTTTAAATTTTTCCTATTAAGAAAAAAAACTTTTTTTTTTTTTTTTTTTTTTTTCCAAATTTTTTTTTTTTAAATTTTTTCTAATTTTGTTTTTTTGTTTTTTTTTGATCTTTTTTTTTCCAAGCTTTTTTTTTTTAAAGCCAAAATGACAAAAATTTTGGGAACACTTTTAAACTACAAGCTTGGTTATTCCTTTTTTGTCAAAAACATTTTTTATTTGGGCAAAAAGCCCCTAAAAATAACGAGTCGGCAAAGATTTTGCGTTTTGGGAATTGGGGTTACAGCATTTGTTTGTCGGAAAAAATTAAACCAAAAAAAAACAATTTCCCCTTTTTTTAATCAGCATCCCTTCTTAAACTTGCAAGCCAAAAACTTATCAACCAAAATTTTTATCCCCCAAGAATAAAAAAAATTTCGGGTAAAAAAATTCCAACTCAACCCCAAAATGAAACTGACTTTTGAAAAACCTTTTTTTTTTACCCGAAAAAAAGGGTTTTTTTTTGAAACATAAGTCGGCTACTGCCATTAAATACAAAATTATTTTGCAAGCAAATATCTCCTTTTTTCACTTTTTTTTTGGCCCCAAAAACTTTCAAAAAGTCCAAAAAAGTCGATTTTTTGAAACGTAAAAGTTTTTTTGGCTTTTTTTTGGTTTTTTGTTTTTTTTTTTTTTTTGAAGCGTGCTTTTTTTTTTTCCTCTAATCTTTTTCATTCGTTTTTTTTTTGTTTTTGTTTTTTTTATTTTGGTTGGCTTTTTTTTTTTTTTATTTCTCTTTCAAATCCGTTTTAAATTTTTGTTTTTTTTTTTGTTTTTTTTTTTTTTTTGAATCCCCTTCAGCCTTTTTTTTTAAAAAAAAAAAATCTATTAAAAATTTCCCCCGAAAGTTTTTCCAGGTTTTTTAATTTATTTTTTTTTTTTTTCCTTTTTTTTAAATAACCAAAGGTTTATTTGGTTCCTTTTTTTTTTTTTTTTAAAATCAATTTTTTTAA
This sequence comes from Haematobia irritans, assembly GCA_003123925.1. Taxonomy (NCBI): domain Eukaryota; kingdom Metazoa; phylum Arthropoda; class Insecta; order Diptera; family Muscidae; genus Haematobia; species Haematobia irritans. Next base: position 2,430 of record PGFW01032431.1, on the reverse strand, counting down.
AAAATTGTAAAAATTTTTGGTAAAAACTTTTTTCAAAAAAAAAAATTTCAAATTTTCTTCTCGTTTGTTTAAATCAATGTTCCCAAAATAGTTATTTTTTATTTACAAGTTCAACACAAAAGGTAATGGAAAAAAACAATTTTTTAAATTTGGTTTTTTTTTTTTTTGTATTTTTTTTTTGTGAATTGAACAAAGAAAAAAATCTTTTCCTTCCTTCCTGACGAATGGTGATAAATTTTTTTTTCAGTAAAAAAACTTTTGCAATAAAGTTTTTTTTTTTTTGGTAAAAAAACTTGCAAACACATATCCAATAGCAAGTTCTTTTTACCTTTGGAAAAAAAAAATCATAAAACAATACATTTTTTTTTTTTTTTTTTTTTTTTTGCAAAATTAGGAAAAGAAAAAAAAGGGAAACCATTTATTTGGTTGCAAAACGTAAAAAATTAAATATTGCAACAAAGCAAAAAATAAACAACGAAACTTTTAATTAAAAAAATTTTTTCTTGTTATTTGACAAAATAGTTGTAAAAAAATCTTTTTAAACGGAAAAAACAAAAATAAAAAATTTTGAAAAAAGCCAAAAAAAATGTTTTTTTTTTAAAACAGGAAAAAAAATGGGAAAACTTTTTTTTTGTTTTGTTTAAAAAACTTTTTCGTTTTTTTCCAAGAAATAAGATTAAAGAATTTTAAAATTTTTTTTTTTTTAACGTGGTAAAAAATTTATTTTTTTTTTAAAAAATGCCGTTAAAAATGCCCGCATTTTACTGCCAAAAGAAACCATTTTTTTTTTTTTTTCAAGAAAAAAAAAAAAAAATTTTTTAAAACCTTTTAGCCCTTCGACCCAAATTTTTTTTTTCTGAATAATCGGTAAAAAAAACAAAGAAAATGTTCCAAAGTCCTCTTTTTTTTTTAACTCCCCGTAAACAAAATTTTCGGAATTGACCAATTTAAAAAATCGTAAGGTTTTTTTTTTTTCCTATTATAAAGGGGATAAAGAAATACGGCTTTTAAACAAAAAATTTTACAAAGGGTGCAAACCAAAGTTTTTTTTTTTTTATAAGGTTTTTTTTTGGTTTAAAAATCATTTCCAACCCGCTTTTTTTTTTGCCCCGATTTTGGGGTTTTTTGGTAAATTTTTTTTTGCAAAGAAAATACTTTTTTCTTTTTTCAATAAATTTTTTTTTTTTAAAAGGAAAAAAAAAAATCTTTTAAACAAAAATTTTCTATAAGGTTAAAGAAAATATTTTTTGGACAAAAATTTTCCTAATCAAAAAAAATTAAAAATTTTTTTCAAAAAAAAAAACTTTTTTCCTAATGGAACAGGAAAAAAAAAAATTTTTTTTTGAAAAAAATTTAAAATCTAACTAAAATTTTAAATTTTTTTTTTTTTGAACAACAACATTTTTTTTTCTTTTTCTTTTCAAGCAAAAAAAAATAAACCTCCTTCTTTTTTTGAAAACAAAATTTTTTTTCGTAGAAAATAAAATTTTTTTTTTTAAAAAATTTTTTTTTTCCTATAGACACACACACACACTTTTTTTTCTTTTGAAAACACACTTCTTTCTCACATCGCGGACCACACCACTCACCACACTCTGAAACAAAAAATTTTTTTTTTTTTCTTTATAGAAAAAAATTTTTAACAAAAGTCGACCCAAACACTCTCTCTCAAATTGAAAAAATTAAAAACAATTTTTTTTGACAAAATTTTTCTTTCCCTTATGACCAATTAAAAGATCTTCCTCTTTCTCGACACACAAAACAACACTTCAAAAACACTTCTTTTAGAACCACACACAAACTTACAAATCTTCTTCTCTTCACAAAAGAAAAACAAATGTTTTTCTAAAATAGAAAAATAAAAAACACTTTTGGAAAAAAATTTTTTCTGTTAACAATAAATTAAAAAAATTTGTTTGAAAAAAAGTTTCCTTTTAAACTACAACACATTAAACAATTTAAATGAAATAAAATTTGTCTAATTAGAAAATAACAAATTTTATTTGAAAAGAAAATTTTTTTTTTTTTTGTAAGAAAATTAAATAAACAAATTTTTTCTTGACTCTCTTGAAAAAAAATTTTTTTTTTTTTCTTTTTTTTAATAGAAAAATAAAATTTTAAAAAAAAAAAAAATTTCTTATTAAGAACATTGAAAAAAAATTTCAAAACAAAGTATAAGCGGGCCCGGTAGTTATCGGGCCAAAGGCCGAAAAAAATCCTTTAAACTTTAAAAATGTTTAAAACCCAACCAACCATTGGAATTCCCGGGTTAAAAAAAGAAAACTTCCCCTTTTTTTAGACGAAGACTGTTCAAAAAATTCCCACAAAAAAGTTCCCCGAATTTAAACTTTGGGGTTTTTGTTGGTGTTTTTTTTTTTAACTTCGTTTTTTCCCAAATTTTTTTTTTCTTTTGGAAGTTTTTTTTTAGTT
>PGFW01032424.1:1164-12846 GCA_003123925.1 Haematobia irritans | reverse complement strand
GGGAATCCCGAACCACGAAGCCCATGGTGGCTCCCTGATCTAGAAAATAAATTCCGTTATAAAATATTTGAAGAAAAGGTTTTAAACGTTAATTTAATTAAAATGGTTCATTAATTTTAAACAAATTTTTCTTCATATTTTGTCAAATTGCGCGCATTCTGAAATCTAAGGTTAAAAATAAACTGACGAATATTTTTATGGACCCATATTCTAAGCTGCGAGTATCGAAGCCCTGGGCCAGCAAAAACAATGGACATTCCATCAGGACCGCAGCATGCATTCGACTAAGAACTAACTTAAAAAACGAAATTCTTTCGCCTTCATCTTAAAAAAATAACAAAATATCAATCATCTTAAGGCAGAATTTCCGCAGGAATGGGCTAAAATCTCACAGATCCATTGAAACTTTTCAGATAAGCATATTCCGTTCTATAGACAAGAGAATTTATTTTGAAGATGTTGCGTCATTGATTTAAAGACTTTTTGCCATTAAGTAAGAATTTGTCAAATTGACGTGTCTTTTATAATTTGGATTAAGAAACATATGTCTGTTGCTGTATAAGTGAAAATAAAAATTGCAATAAATGAGAGCCATATTATAATTGCAATTTTATAGAGCCTAAACTAAAAAAATTCTTATATCAAAGATTATGGAACCTACATTTTAGGATATACAATTTGCTGATATTCATAGACAAATTTATTTTAATACAGGGAAATTTTAGTTTAAAAAAGAATGTTTAATTATTTTTGCTGTACAAATTTAAGACACAAGTCTTGGGAAGTTGCGTCCTTATTTTAAAATACTTATGTAGCATAGTCGTTAAAATTAAGAAAATCATCTTTGATTTAAGGAAATAACCTTTAAATGAATTGAGATATTGTTTTTTTAAATTAACTATAAAACGCTTAGAATATAAGTCATGTTTTATTTGGGATGATTTTGGATTCAATGGATTGGTGTAAGTTTTGGTTTATTCTACAAGAAAACATTTATCACTTGGAAACATATGTATGTGTTATAATTATTGGGGATTTTTAAAATTGTCATGCAAAAGACACGAAAATGTGATAAATGATGCAATATGATAAATGGATGATGTTTTAATTTTGAACGCATAGAATTTCTAAATATATTTTTCTCAAAAAAAGTCTTTATTTAAAAAAAGAAGAATGTTTGCCGGGCCGGAATAAATACCAAAAATTTTTTAAAACATTTTCAGATCAATAGTAAATTTTATTATATATATATATATATATATATATATATTATATATTATTATTACTTCATATATATTATATATATATATATATATATATTATATATATATAGTATATTATATATATTCGTGGTGAAATTCTGAGTCGATCTAAAACATGTTCGTCCGTCTGTTTGAAAATCACATTAACTTCCCAACGAAACAAAGATATCGACTTCAAACTGTGGCCCACAAGTAGTTCAGATGGTATTGCAAATGATTTTGGCTTGCGGAGCTCATATAAGAGCTCTCATATTTTATATATGTATATATATAATATATAATATATATATATATTCTATATTATATATATTATATATATATATATTATATATGATATATATATAGATATATATATATATATATTTATATTATATATATATATATATATAATATATTATATATATATATTATATATATATTATATATATATATATTTATATTATATATATATATATATAATATATAGTATATATATATATATACTAATTATATATATATACTATATATATATATATTATAAATATATATATATATATATATATATCGTGGTGAAATTCTGAGTCAGATCTAAACATGTTCGTCCGTCTGTATGAAATCACATTAACTTCCCAACGAAACAAGATATCCGACTTTCAAACTTGGCACCAATATGTTCGATGGTATTGCAAATGATTTGGCTTGCGGGAAAGCCTATAAGAGTCTCAATATTTCACCGATCCCGGCTTGCAAATGGTATGTGGTGTTAGTATATGATCATCTAACAACCACGCAAAAAGTTGGTTTCATATCGTCCAAATTTATATATAGCCCTCCCTATTAAACCGATCCCAGATTTGAACCTCTTGACGCCTCTTAGAGAGCAAAATTCATCAGATCCGGTTGAATTTGGTACGTGGCTGTTTAGATATATGCGTCTCCCAACAAACACGTAAGAATTGGTCCATTTTCGGTCCATAATTATACAGAGCCATTCATAAGAATCGATCCCCGAGATTTTGACCTCCGCGAACCTCTTGGAGGAGCAAAATTCACCGATTCGCGTTGAAATTTGGTACGCTGGTGTATATGGTCTCTAAAAACCATTGCACAAAATTGGTCCCCATATAAAAAACCGATCCCCAGATTGATCTCTCGGAGCCTCTATAGGAAGCAAATACATCCGATCCCTCGTTGAAATATTGCAACTTGGTGTTAGTATATGCCGCCTAATAACCATGTCAAAATTGGCGCTCCATATAGGTCATATAGTTATATATAGCAATCCCCAATCATACAAAATTTTTGTTCCATATCGGTTCATAATCATGGTTAGCCACTCGAGCCAGAAAAAATAATCTACCAAAATTTTATTTTTATAGAAAATTTTGTCAAAATATGATTTTTATGGAAAAAATTTTGTCAAATTTTATTTCTATAGAAAATTTGGCCAAAATTTTATTTCCTATAGAAAATGTTCGGTTCAAAAATTTTAATTCAATCAGAGTAATGTTGTCAAAAATTTAATTCTTTGTTTTTCTTTTAGTTATAGATTTAAAGTTGATTTGGACCAAATATCTTTATGAGTGCAATACTAATTATACCCTCCATCATAGGTATGGGTGTATTATTAACTTTGTTCATTCCGTTTGTAACAATTCGAAATATTGCTCATAGACGCCATAAAGCATATATATTCTGGGTCGTGGGTGAAATTCTGAGTCGATCTAAGGCATGTTCCGTCCGTCCGTCCGTCCGTCTGTTGAAATCACGTACTTCCGAACGAAACAAGCTATCGACTTGAAACCTTGGCACAGTATGTTGTTATTAGATGTAGGTCGGATGGTATTTGGAAAATGGGGCCATATCGGTCCACTTTTACGTGTAGCCCCCATATAAAGGGCACCCTCAGATTTTTAGGTTTGTGGCAGTCCTCTAACAGAAGCATATTTCATCCGATCCGGCTGAAATTTGGTTATATTTGGTGTTGGTATTGCGTCTCAAAATAACCATTGCCCAAAAATTGGTCCACATCGGTCCATAATTATATATAGCCCCCATATAAACCGATCCCCAGAATTTGGCTTGCCGGAAGCCTCAAAGAGAAGCAAATTTCATCCGATCCGGCTGAAATTTGTAATGCATGTTTGGTATAGCTGTCTCAAACAAACCATGCAAAAATTGGTCACAATCGGATTCATAATTATATATAGCCCCCATATAAACCGATCCCCAGATTTTGCTTTTGCGAAGTCTTCCAGAGAAGGCGAAATTTCATCCAATCCTTTGTAATTGGAACATCGGTGTTAGTATATGCGTCTCTAACAAACCATCGCAAAAATTGGTCCACATCGGTTCATAATTATATAATAGCCCCCCATTATAAACGATCCCAGATATTGTGCTTGCGAAGTCTCCAAGAGAAGCAAATTTCATCCAATTCCTCTTCTGTAATTGGGCAACGCATGGTGTTAGAATATTTATCTTTAACAACCGCTGCCAGAATTGCGTCCACTATCCGGTCCATTTATTATATATTACCCTCCATATAAAACAATATAAACATAAACCGATTTGAACTCCGAGCCTCTTAGAGGAGAAGAAAAATTCATCCGTTCCTGTTGAAATTTGGTATATCGGTTGTTAGTAATTGGTCTCAAACAACCATGCAAAAAATTAGGTCCATATCGGTCCATAATTATACTTATAGCAACCATATCAATCGCATCCCCAGATTTGAGCCTCCGGAAACCTCTTGGAGGAGCAAAATATATCGCGATGCCGGTTGAAATTTGCAACCGGGTTGTTAGTATATAGCCCAGCTAATAACTATGCCAACAATGCGTTCCATATAGGTCTATATTTATATAATAGCCGATCCCCAATCAACACAAAAATTGTTCCATATCGGTTTAATATATCAATGCGTTTGCCACTCGAGCCAAAAATAATCTACCAAAATTTATTTTTTTTATGGGAAAATGTTGTCAAAATTTATATTCCTATAGAAGATTTTGACAAAAATTTATTTCTTATAGAAAATTTTGTTCAAACATTTATTTTCTATAGAAAATTTTGTTTAAATTTTATTTTCTTATTAGAAAAATTTTGTCAACTTTTTCTTTTCTATAAAAGAATGCTGTTCAAAATTTTATTTTGTCAAAAATTTTATTTTCTACTTTGTCAAACTTAATTATGAACGTATTTAGTCGGCCTTTTTTAGTTTAATATATACCCATTATATGGACTACCTTGCAATTTAGAAGACGGTGTTTTTCGGTGTAATTCGATTGTGGATGACAGTCTTCAGTAGAAGTTTCTACGCAATCCATGGTGGAGGGTACATAAGCTTTCATCTGCCGAACTTACGGCCGTATATTACTTGTTTTTCTGTAAGCTTCTAGGATTTAAAGTAGACTTGACCAAATATCTATCTAGTGATACTATTTTTTTTTAATCTACGCTACGTTCCCAGAACTTTGCACACAGATATATACCATTATCGCAATTTTGGTTCGTCGTGCTTGATATTTTGTGGTAATCCAGGTGATTAATCTGAGTTTGTCAAACATATTTAGCACATCATAAATATTCGATGAAAATCCCACAAAAATAAATAATCAATAATAGATTAATTTAAATATTCAATAACACAATTGCCTCAATACCACCAAAGCCTTTCCTTCGACTCAAATAATCCAGCACAAAATTATGAGATGATGGATTTAGGAAAAAAATGGAGAAAAGTTTCTAGCATTGGCCAAACCCATGTTGATAGTTATGTTATCGCTTGTATACTCGCATGATGTATGCGGGATAAATATCAATAAATAATAAACCACCAAAGTATCTTCGCATAAAAAAATACCATCTGCTTTGAATGTCCCTCGAATTTTACAAACATCCAACAAGGGTGGCCGGAAAAAGAAAACTGTAACTGTATGGAGTCACTGAAAAGTTGAGGAAATACTACAATTTCTTATGTCATATTGGCAGATACAACAACAACAAGAACGGTAACAACAACAAAAATGTCGAGTACAACGATTAAATCTGTAACATTTACAACATACTGCACTGGTAGCACCCAGGAATGACTGCTGTCAGAGCCATTCTAAACCACATGACACCCCATTACCACATCAGATGGCTGCCATATACGACGACCAGGTAATTCCCCATTCCAAGAAATAAATTTCAAACAAGCACTTGATGCTAAATACTCTTACTAACTTTACGCAACATTCTATACAAGCTGTCACCTGGGAAGTTGGAATGTCCGTTCTAAACTGCCTTCGAAATCCAGTGGCACCTGAAAGGGGTTAGTGTGGATGGATATCATGGCCTTTTTGCTAACCAAGTTTCCCCCCGCTAGGTGGGAGCTACTCTTTAAGAGAAATTTTTAAAGGATATATATCCCCAGAAAAAGTAGTAGTGAAAATCTTCTTTTTGGATCCGGAAGAGGTGAAAAATTGCCGCAGAAGCGATAATTTTAACATGGGCTTGTCATAGGACAGATGTCCACCATTTGAACAGCCGTTGCACTGATTTTGCCATCACTTATAGGGACACCTGTGATCCGAATTCAGTGGGGTTTTTTTTCCGGTCGGCTTGCGAATGAAAAATTTTGTAATATTTCTGTTACTTAATAAACAATTCAACAACAGCGCTAAATGCATATTAAAAATCATTTAAAAAATTACACAAAATTTTTGTGTGAAACGTTTTAACCTCAAATATTTTCAAAAATTGACCAATTTTATACCCACCACCCATAAATGGTTTAAGGGGTATAATAATTTGTCATTCAGTTTTTAAAGATTCTAGGTTGTGACTGTGAAATTATGATCGTTCTCAGCGATGGCCGTCCGGCTGTCTGTCCGTCTGTGGAAAATCACGCTAACTTCCGAAAGTAGCAATTGCAAATCGGCCATATATATAAATCGACCCCCAGAATTATCTTGCGGATCTTTCTAGAATTTTGCGTACTAATCATACAAAAATTGCCATTCATATAGGTTAATATTTTTTTTTTTTCTTTTTTTTTTTTTTTTTTTTTTTTTTTTTTTTTTTTTTTTTTTTTTTTATTAGTCCCACGTCACTACTTACTATGGTACACGAGATTCCTACTGTCCCTATCTACTATCTAGCGAAACCACAGCCAGAAGGAACGGGCTTGGAATAATTAGTGGGAAACAGAAGACCCTGTGAGCTTTTGAAATTTATAATTAAAGAACAGAGTTTTCGACTGTTCAAACATCTTGCAACCAATATTAAGTGTCACATATTATTTTAAATAATTAAAGTTTTTGTAATTTTTAAGATAAATGTTAATAAGTTGATACCTTAAATCCATGCCTTTTTGATTACTTATGCGCAAAACTTTTTTGCCAGAAGTAATCAATTTGCGATTAAATGCTCAATGATATCCATGATTTCGTAAGTCTGGTTGCAAAAATTTCGTACAATTTTCATTTTACGGCGTTCCAAAGGTTTGTATTATGCTTTTACTTTACGGCGACTGAACAGGGTAGTCAAGCACCCGCAATTTTTCTCGGAAATCCATTTGTTTTTGTACCACGTTACACGTTGTCCTAGAGGTCTATGTTCCGCTGAATTAATCCATGCAGATTGCATTTCCCGGAATGCTTACGGGCAAATATTTCACATTAGACAAACTGTTTTTTGTAGACTTTCGACAGCATAATCTTTAGGCTTTTTTCTTTACCCCAGTGTACAGTATTTTGTGCATCCACTGTTTTATAGTAAGCTCGATGACGCAGTATGTGTTTATTGGACATCTTGTGTATTTTTCTGAAATTCATTTTTGTGATACCCAAACCTTTAACAATCAGTCATTTTTGCTTTTTATTATGTTGATTGAATTCATGCTTATTGTCGTTATTTTATCGAATTCTTCAAAAAAAAAAAAACTAGAGGTATTAAGGCTATGGCGATCAGTTTCATTGGTCAAATTAAACACTGAACTTAACGATATTCCTACAATGCCATTTTTGTACATTTAATCTTGTTATATGTCCTTATAACTATTTCAGGTAAAAAATACAAAAAAATTCCCTTTTCAAAGAAATAAAATTACAGGGTTTGCTAGGTAGTTGCCCAAATGATTTTGAACAAGTCACTACCGATTCTTTACACCTTTCGTGAAATTATCATATTTTTAATAACGCCCATTAATTTGTTCCCAATATAGAAACTTTGGAAATCACCATCCCCATAACGATATTTTTTAAGTGGAAGCGAAACAATAAAGTATTATTATGGATATACCTAGATTTATTTCATTGTAGGGCTTATGATGCAAATGTTTTGAACAGCACTGTATTATTGTATTTCGCGTTAAATAATAATAAAAACAGGTATATACGGGCGTAAGTTCGGGCCAGGCCGAATCTTATGTATCCCTCCACCATGGCATTGCGAAGGAAACTTCTACGAAAGACCGTTCATCCCCAATCGAAAATTACTTGGGTTGGTTGGTACTTTAAAACTTCTTAAAGCATCGTTTTTCTAAATTGGTGAGTGTCCATACGTGGTATATATTAGACAAAACAAGTTATGTTTAGGTTAGTCTACAAATAATTCACCAATCGATATGGCTTTGCACCGGTTACGTACGAGAGCCAGAATTGAAATATTGGGGCTATATACAATAGTGAACTTGATATGGAACAAAGTTTTGTGTTGATTGGAAATTGATTTATTGAGCGATATATATAGACTACTAGACCGATGGACCTAGTTAGGCATGGTTAGTTAACGACCACATTACTAGCACCAATGTACCAATTTCAACTCACTCGGATGAAATTTTGCCTCCACCAGCAGGCTTCCACAAACCAAATCTCGGTAATCGATTTATATTGGGGCTATATATGATTATTGGACTGCTATGGACCACTTTTGGCCATGGTTGCGCTAAATATTCATATACGATCACCACGTAGCAAATTTCAAGCAGATCGCGATGAATTTTGCTTCTCCAAAGTGGCACCGGAGAGTCAATCTGGGGATCCGGTTTATATGCGGAGCTATATTATAATTATGGGCCTGATAGGAACCAATTTCCTGCATGGTTGTTGGATACCATATATAACATCACGTATCAAATTTTCAACCGATGGGAAGGCATTTTGCTCTTTCCAAAGGGGCTCTGGTCAAATTCTGGGATCGGTTTATATTGGGCCTATATAATAATTATTGGACCGATGTGGACCAATTTTTGCATTGGTTTGTTAGAGATCATATCACTAACACTTGTAACTCAAATTTCTGCCGGATCGGATGAAAATTTGCTTCTCCCCCTCGTTGCAGTCGGGTCTACGGCCCGGGGCGGAACCACAGGCGTTTTTCAACCCTGTCCAAGGACTGCCAAAACCCCCCATTTGGAGTTATGCTTATTCCCAAAAAACTCGACAATTATCAACTACAAAGGGCGTAACAACCAAAACAACAATTTTGCTTTCTCTTAGAGGCCCTCGCAAGCCAAATCGGAGGGGGAATCGGTTTATATGGCGCGGCTATATAATAATTACCTGGACCGATGTGGACCAATTTTTGCATGGTTATTAGAGACCTATACGAACACCAGTGTACCAAATTTTCTGCCGGGATCGGATGAAATTTGCTTCTCTTAGAGGCCTTCGCAAGCCAAATTTTGGGGGTTCGTTTATACTGGGGGCTATTTACGTAAAAGTGGGGCCGATACGCCCATTACATCCTTTACTGCAATTACCATCCGACCTCATCAATAAACACTACTTGATTCCAAGTTTTAAGTCGATAGCTTTGGTTTTCGTTTCGGAATGTTAGGCGTGATTTCAACAGACGGGACGGACGGTACAATAACATGCTCAGCACGATTGTGGTACCACATTTTGCAATGGTTGTTAGAGACCATATACTAACACATGTACCAAATTTCAGGGCCGGATCGGATTGAAATTTGCCTTCTTCTTAGGAGGTCCTCCAAGCCAAATCGGGGATCGGTTTATATGAGGGCGTAATATATTAATTATGGACCGATGTGGACCAAATTTTTTGCATGAGTTATTAGAGACATATTACTAAAACACCATGTACCAAATTTCAGGCCGGAATCGGCATGAAATTTGCTTCTCTTTTAGAGCAATCGCAAAGCCCAAATTTGGGTGGTTCGTGTTATTATGGGGGGCGTATACGTAAAAAGGCACCGATCATGGCGCCCACTTTGCAATACCATCCACCTACATCCAATAACAACTACTGCTGTGCCCAGTTCAAGTCGCATTAGAGCTTTGCTTTCGTTACGTGAAGTCTAGCTGTGACTTTCAACAGAGCGGACAGACGCGCGGCCCCCCCCACCCCCCCCCCCCCCGACGGACATGCTCAGATTCGACTCAGGAATTTTCACCACGACGCCAGAATATATATACTTTAATGGGGTTCTTAGAGCATATTTTCGACGTGCTACAAACGCGAATGACACAAGTTAATATACCCCGTCCTATCGGTGGAGGGTATAAAAACAAAGTATATTACCGCACTTTAAGCTTCGGCCGGGACCGAATCTTAAATACCCCACACCATGAACCAAAAATATTTAGGGTTTCCTCTTGAAATTTTGGGAGGGCTTGATGGGGACCTTGGAGGACAACTTCCTCAGAATAAGTTTAAAGATTTCACCTTGAGACTATATCAGATTCTGGATTTATATCAAGATCTGGATCTTGATTTTGAAATCATTAAAATCTTGTAGAAGTAAAATCTGGAAATTTTACATTGAGCTTTCAAAGCAATTAGCATTTTTCATTGATCGTGCGTCATTTCTACACAGCCTAAAGTCAGTGAGTCGGTCTAATTATGGAGGCCTTACAAATGGATCGCATAAAAATTTTATCCGATACACGTTTTTGTAGGTCTAAACATACCGGAATATTTCCACAATTTCAGGCCAACATCAGGATAAAAACTACGTGTTTCTAGAAAAACCCAATACTAGTCCTAAAATATGGAAAAACGATACTCAACGTTTTCGCACACCTCTTTTATGACCCGAAATACCTCTAGATTTCCAATTTCGGGAAATCGGTGCTATATGGGCGGCCTATACCAAAATATAGGACGATTACCTCACCATTTTTCGGCAAGGCACCTCTTTATTGGTACCTAAAATACCTCTAGATTTTTCCAATTTCAGACAAAATTGGATAAAAACTACGGCTTGTCATATAAGCCCAAGAACCCCAATAGGGAGGGTCGTTTTAATATGGGCGACTATATCAAAAACCATGGACCGATATACGCCATACGGCTGCCTGCATGAACAAAAGACGAGTTTGTGGCAAAATTCAGCACGATTGCCTTCATATTAAAGACTGCTTAGGCGTGATCTACAAACAGACATGACAGACAGACGGAACATGGTTATATCGTCTTAGAATTTCCCCTGATTCAAGAATATATATACTTTATTAGTAGTCGGAAAATCGATTATTCGAGATGTGTTACAAACGGAATGACAAAACTTATTATACCCCCGTCACCATTCCTATGGTTGGGTGGGTATAAAAAAACCAGAGGGTTAGCCGATTTTCAAATTTTAATTTCTAGAAATTTTGTAGTAAAGTACTAGAGGAATTGTCTCCATAATGGTAAGAGTATAAATATTTGTACTTATTGAGAGATACTAAACCTTCATTAATAACTTCCCAACACATATTGAGGAGTTGAGATGCAACACAAACTTTGGCTTCTACATAGGTGCGTGAAGCGCAATAATATTGTTGGCCCCCCCCGTCCGACTTTAGACTTTACTTAGTTATGTTCGGTTGTTTTTTTTTTTTGTTTTGAAATTTTTTAGAAATTTTCAATGAAAACTCCAGTCATCAGGATTATACTTAGAACTGAAAGGACTCCGTATCTGATGGTTATTGTCTCTGTCTCTGCAAAAAATCATAACTAAAACATATTTATTACAATGTCTTCACTATATCTTTGTCGCTCATGTCATACTACGAAGAGAAAGAAATAATTTAGCATTAATATTAACAACTAACGAGACTCACTATCATCCAGCCAACCCAAAATTTATCCCCAATACCGAAATACGAAGAATAACAATCTAGCCGGCAATCAAGGACAAGAAAACACCACACACAATGACAGCAAACAAGCAACAGCTGACAACAGGAGTCCTGGCTGCCTTCACTGTAGGAGCATTGGTAGCAGTAGGAAACACGGTGACAGTGGCTGTAACAAATTGTCTGTAACCAAGCAGAAATTGTCATAAAATATTCAAATTCACTTTTACTTGTGTCGAAAACAAGGCTAAATTCACTCCTTTATCCACCCACAGCCAGCCCACTTCCTCAGAATTTAGTTTCTAAGCTTTGGAACTTTATTCGTTGGAGTTCAAGCAACAAAACTGAGAGATAATGGTGAA
>PGFW01032421.1:7616-18267 GCA_003123925.1 Haematobia irritans | reverse complement strand
TTTTAGCGCTCGGCGCCGTTTAAATTTTACTTAACACGAACTTGATTATACCAAACGTTACCATATCTGACAAGTGGAGTGGGTAATCATATTATTTTCTCAATTTAATAATATTTTGGTATACTATCTTTGATTATTTTGAATAAATTAATTCAAATTGTTTAAGAGCTTAGTTACTAGTATCATAAACTTCTTCAACTTAAACTATGTTTTTTTTTTTGTTTAATTTTGAATATTATTTTGGGCAAAAAGGGGAAAAATTATATAAAGAAAAACGCCACTCGACAAACTTGAGTATTTTTTTAAATAAAAAAATGCAATCAATTGTTTCTCTTTTCCAAATACGTACTATCTCTATGTTAAGAGCCTTCAGTTGTTTTTTTGAATAAGTAAAAGCTTCTTATTATAAAATATTCAATTTTCTTAAATTGTTTACCAAAATATAAGAAAATGTTTCCTAAAAGGTTTAAAGATTAATTTAATTTAATAAACACTCATATTATCTTTTTCCCAATTCTGGGCGTTATCTTCTGCTTAAAACCTTATTGGTAGATAGAGAGAGAATTATTATTTTTGATCTGGATTTTTATTCTTATTCTTATTAAAACAATTATTTATATTTTTGCTTATTAGGGTAAGTTCAACTATAATATTTGGCTATACGATTCAAAGATTAAGTTGATTTTTTTATTAAAAGGTAAATTAAAAATCTTTAAATTGACTCGCTTGGACGGTATCAAAATCATTAATTATAATTCAACCCAAGATTTTTATAATTCAATTTATTAGTCAATAAAAATATTAAAATATAAAATTTTATGAATATTTCTTCCCGATTTTATTAAAAGTAATTTTTTCTGGTTACGTGTATTTTGCATTCTTTGTCTTGTATTGACATTCTTACAATCATACCATGTGAATTCAAAAAACTTCTGATTCTTCTGGTTTCTATAGTTGACATGAATCATAAGGTGGGGATCCACCTGACATAAGAACATCAATAATGCATGAATCAATCCTCCGTTGGAGAATTTCTTAAAAGAAATCGTATTTCACCACAATCCAAAGCAAATTAGCGCACAAGCAAAAGATGTCATATTGGAGCAAAGCTGAAATGGATTTTTGAAAAGCGAGAAATTTACTGAAGTATTCATAATAAGCTATACATTAGTATAAATGTATAATAATAAACAAAACAAATAATAAGAGAAAATACAATAGAAAAAAAAATTGAAAAATGTATAAGACTCTCGCTATATTTTTCATATTTAGTATTAAATAAAATTTATTAACCTAGCCCGATAAAGAATTTCATAATAATTATTTCGCGTGTCGGATGGGTCTTAGACAAAACTAAAATCCAGAATAACAATAAAAGAGAATAGAAATAATCAATATACAATTTAATCCACTCCTTATAGAATATATGCAACACAAATAATAACACAAAAAAAAGACCAATGCACCCAAGTACATTAACAGTATCCATCAGATAGACGGAGCACATCAGTATCGCTACGATTCTTCTTTGTAATTTTTTCGGCATCCATGAATATATCTCTATATATACTGTATCTGTTTATTTAGTATACAGTACCAAATATTACACCTCGCTTGTCATTGGAGGGGAAGATTGAAAAATACGCCAATAACTTAGGAAGAAACAAAGACAAAGATGACTTTCTAAAATATTACAAAAATAAAAACAAAAAAAAATAAATGAAACATGCCAACTGAATAGAGGGTTATATGCGAAATGCCCTGATTTTTGGTCTTCTCCGAAAAAAAAGGTTAACAAGTAAGAACATAGCAGAAGAAAAAAAAAGAAATATTTTATCAAATAAAGGGAAGGGTAGATATAAAATTCAAAGAGAGAAGCCGAAATGTTGATTATTGAATAAAACACAAAAGTATTTAGAAGAAAAATTATTGAATTTTATCTATTATGAATTATATTTGTAGTAATTACTTCAATTATGTATAGAAGAGCAAAAAATAGTCGGGCCAGTATGGGCGCCGCGCGGACCTCGGTGGTTACACTTTCATCCGATTTCTCCGGATACCAAATTATAAATAGCATTACGACTGAGGAAATTAATAGGAGATTCATATGCCTGTATGTGGCTACTGCCGAAATATTCTCAATTCCTTTAGCTCTTAAATGTTTCTGCACTGAGACATATAACGACTATACACCTTTTCTAGCCCCAAAAGAAAAAGTACCAAACACGGGTTATCAATCACAATAGAATGCTTGGCGGCCAATTGACATCGCCATTACGTGAGATAACCGAAGCGCACGGCCATGTGATTCGTAGCGATGTGTGCCGCAAACACGAGCCATGTTTCCGTATAAGCTGTGTGGGCAGTTTCGGCACCGTCCTGCTGAAAAACCACGATATCGTCCCAATCCATATCTTCAAATTCACGTTAGCAGAAACACCAATTCACAGTAACTGCCAAAATGACCGAACACTTCATTTTGGAAAAACTACGGCCCGATTATTGCCGCCAGCCCATAAACCGCACCAAAAACGTCACCCTTTTGTGGGTGCATTGCTTTTGACATCCCTTGGTTTCTCATTCGCCCAATGCGCAATTTCTGTTTATTGACGACATCCACTGAGGCTGAAAATGGGTGCCTCATCACTTGGAAAGGATGATTTTCTTTCGAAAATTGATCAGTGCACTGCTTGCCATTTCTTGGAACCATTTAAAACTTTTGATTGTGTATTATTCTCCATTGGTTCGAATTATAAGTCTGAAATAGAGAAATGTCAAATAAAATTCGAGAAAAAAACTTGGCAGCTTTAGGTGTTTGTGGAAATCACATTCAAACATATGAGCCCATCTACAATTTCAACCAGCCTCAATTATATATTTGCGCCTATATTCTGACGAAAGATCACACCATCAAATTAACGCCCTAAAACGGGGATGATATCAGTAATGCTCTTACCACAAAGTATGGTTATATTAAAGCACCACAGGACAAAGAAATACACCCTTAAAAATCAGTAATCCATCTAAAAAGTAATACAGCGCTCTTAATAACTATGCGCGGTTTCTTTGAATTGAAATTCACTGTACGTTATGAAATATGAAAAAACAAATTATATTTGGAAATGAGCGAAAGAATTATTAATTCTACTTTAAAACAGGGTTTTCGCTTTAATCTATAGAAGATTGCATCAAATTCAAAAAGGACTCCTTCAATATAATAATTAATGTAAAGTTAAAATATCCGACTTTAGCAATTACTATTATTTATTTTCATTGATAACTAAATGGATGGACGGGACCTAAGCTTGAGCCATAAGTCTACTCATTGGTCTGTTCCGATCTATCAGGGATTCTACTCTTCAGATCCTTGGCTAATTATTCTTCCCTTATAATGTATAAAGTTTAGTATCAATCTAATTCGCTGAAAAAGATCTATCTACTACAACCTCGATTCGGGATTACCATAGGGTGCTGCCCAGCGAAATATCTTTTTGTGCTCAGTCCCTTCATTCTCGTCTTGTCATTGCTAACGTTTAAAATTTAAGAGCTTTAAAGTTTTCAACGTTGCCTTACAAAACGACCATTCTTTATGTGGCCATAACAGTTCATATCTATTTTTGTCTTCCTTATCTCTCATGTTGCTTTGTTGCTTCTGGTTTCCTACACCAGTTGTAGATTTTTCTCGGTCTTTATTCATTGTTGTCTCGTTTGTTGTTCTTACCACTCTGGGAGCCAGAGCTCTCAACAAAATTCTTAAAACCCTCTCGTCTCACCCTGCTCCCTTCAGCAAACTGAAACAGCTGGCGGCCTGGTGCTTGGAATGGTGCTGCGACAGCCAAAATGGTCAGTAACTCCCATTGGTACAACCCCCGGCTACTTCAACTGGCTTCGGCAACTACTCACTCTCGTATGTAGCTCTCCTGCTCTTTCTCGGCAACAAAATTGTATAAATCAGAAAAACACTTAGACATCCTATTTTAGGGAAAAACATCGACCACCATAAGCAAATAACATACGCCAACCCATGGCTCCTCCTAAAACTGTAGACAACACTCCTTCTCTCTATTCGCTCCAAGTATCCAAGGATATCTATTCTTCTTTACCACTTCTGCACACTTCTTAGACCACACTACCAGAAACGCGCCTCTACTCGAAACTCCAGTCAAGTCACCATCCCCTATACTCGTCCCCACCCATACTACTACTGGAATTAAATAAATTATAAACATACTATCAAACGAGTGCAAAAACAAGCTACCCCATCACTAATGACATTTCACATCTCACAATTCCTCATTCTTAACGCTCACACACTACACCACCTCCCCCATCTCCCACACTCACAAACCCCCATCTCACCATCCATAAACACAAACAACATACCTCATCCTCAACCATCTGTATCACATATAGGTTTCTATCGATAAGTCACGCGTCGCACTCTGAACTATCACTAACTCGCTCTCGCACTCTCAACAACCACATCTTCTTACCAACACTCCAAAACACACACAACACACGCTAACAGGAACCAGCCTTCCAAATACAGTCGACGCCGCGAGCCGACTAATAATAATAATAAACACATAGACAGACGCTATCAAACAATGTAAAACCCCGCACTCTCACATTTCTCACCGCAAATCACACGCATATCACATCCCGTCACAAAATAGTCCCACCTCTAATTGCACGCCCCACAGCAACCGCCCACCACACCTATCAAACCTCCTCCATCACACAACCCGCTCATCCATCGCTCCACCACACCACTCGCCAACACTGAAATCTTTACCCCCAACACTACAATCAGC
Source organism: Haematobia irritans (assembly GCA_003123925.1). Lineage (NCBI taxonomy): Eukaryota > Metazoa > Arthropoda > Insecta > Diptera > Muscidae > Haematobia > Haematobia irritans. Next base: position 13,450 of record PGFW01032421.1, on the reverse strand, counting down.
ACTACTCGGAAAGAATCTCTCCGCACCCCTTAGCCCCCCCCCACCCACCCTAAGCTCTCTACAAAAATCTTACTACGATAAATATATAAAGCTCAGCCCCCCCCCCCTACTACTCACCTAGGGGACTTGGACAACAATGTTAGCACCCACACCCAGTCACCACGCACCCACCGCCTACACCAGTCTGACCCGCCACCGGCCACCATATCTCCCTAACCCCTGACACCCTCTCTCTCAACGACCTCTACCTTTCTCCGCATACTCATACTCACATCGTCAATGTGATTACCACGGAGACTCCTATATAAAGGTAAATGTCCCACACAACACATATCAAACTACATTATACAATTCAATACACTCGATCCTAGCGGCACGAATTCGACCTCAGACTTCTACCAACACCACTAGACTCAAACTTTAAGTCGGCATAACCTGGCACTCAGCGGTGCGCAACACCACATCCTTAGTAACAACAATATCGGCACCACCATTCAAAAATACTCGACCAAGCAATTTTAAGGAAAACTATACGAACAAGATAATACATTTGAATGAATTTATCCGCTCAGATATCTACTGCATGTATTAGAGTTTAGCAAAATTAGGAGTCATTTTTTCCATCTTTTCAGACTAAAGGGTGATACCGGATCAAACTCATCTCCGAAGACAACTATACTTCGCACGTTATTTCTTTCAATATTTGGCCATCTCCTAAATAACAACAAACCCTCGATACACCCCTCACTCTTGAAGGTGACGTGGTGCTCGTGTAGAACTCGTTCGCTTCCTACATTACGATTTCTGGCACATCTCACTCTTCACGAATTGCTCAACACAATGACCCCGTCCCACGCAACCCAACAGAGAGCCACGACACCTTAAATCACAACACTCCTCTCTCACACTCCCGACAAATCAGAGGCGTACAAGTAAAACAAAAACCTCGACGGCCAAGCTGGGCACCAAATCGCCCTCAAAGAAGTTCTGACCCAAATCAACCGCTTACAAATTGTATTAAGTAATAGTAATTAGAAACAACGTTCAATAAGATCAAGACAGCCAGGAGTCATGGATCGGAGAATCGGGAATACCGAAACAGGCAAGGCGCTAAGAACGACGACTAAGAGAGTTGCCGGTGTTTCAACAGCAAAACCACCCTAACACATCTATATAACACGAAATGACACGCGCAAATAAGCTAGCGGGATAATCGTTACGCACCGTGCATCGAAGCCAAAAACCGACGCAGAGACAAGCTATCAGACTATAACAGAACACAGGTAGCTGTGACTCCGACAATCGCGATTTGATAAACAATAATACGACGGCCAAAAGCGCTGGTCGTCGATCCCGGGAGGGCTGTACAACGACCAGGATGCTGACGAAGTTTGACTTGTGCACGATGCCGGTAATGGCACGACGAACCTAGCGTTCGAAGCCGACTACAAGCCACGCTTTCCGGGCAGGAGTTCTTATACGGCAAAAGGGACAGGGGGCAAAGCGTAGCCAGATATTTTTAAGCACATAAAACTGTCAAAGGTTCCGCAAAGAAATATCGTGGTTTGGCAAGCCATCTGTACCTGTGGCTTGAAAAGCAGCTTTCATACGCTTCGCGGCGACATGTCCAGCCCAAGAAAGAGCGTGTTTGAATAAACGGTCCTGCTAGCCATTTCCTGAAGAAAAACTACGGGTTGTTCCGTTCATCGTGTTTTGGCCGGATGGCATCTAGCCATTACGGTAAGATGCGAGTGGAGTGGTACGCGACCGCCAACAACGTCTTGCAGGTTGGTTCCCAAGCGATAAGAACCCTCCCAACACGCAGAGCTCCGCCATGAGAAATACATTGGCTATTGTCAAGCCGGAACCTTAAAGAAGAACAAAAAAACTGCTAAGGACGAGCAGCACCCCAGTTCAAAGGCAACTGCGTGCTTTCTCGCAGCGAGAGGTGCGACCAAATCGGGTGCTGTACAAAATCTGATGGCAACGGTTGCTCAAGCGTGAGGCCCGGGCAATTCTGGACTTTTGGAAAATCGAAAGGCTAAGCTGAATATTTTTCCGCTGAATTTTATACTAATTGACTTGAAAAAGAAATTTAATTTGATTTTTTTAAATAAACCGGATCTTCACCGATTTACACGCGTTTTCCCGTTGGACCAATTTTCTGACGAATCACCCATTTAAAGCCAGTGGCGCATTTTACAAGGAAAATGGCTTGGTATTTTGACCTTTTTGATCCCCGTACGAAATCGGAAAAAAACACTGAACAAAAAAAAACATATATATGGGCAGCATATGCTATATCTAAATCTTGAACGATTCCAATCAAATTTTCGGCACACATGACCTATACTTACCCAATTGTTACTCCTTGTGCATAAAATTTCAAGCTAATCGGGATAAAACGTCTGGCTTCTGGGGTCCATATAAGTGCCATATTCGGGCCGCAAAACAGATATATATGGGAGCTAATATCTAAATTTTGAATCGATTTCAATAAAATTGGCGCGCATAGCTACGTGCTCTAAATCTACTCCCTCTGCACAATTTCAACCAAATTGCGTGGTTGTGTGGTTGTGTGGTGTGTGTTGTGTGTTGTTTGTGTGGTGTGTAGGACCATATTAGTCATATCGGGCGATAAGACTTACTATATGGGAGCTATATCTTGATCTGAACCGATTTCTTCCAAAATCAATAGAGTTCCCTATTCTTGACCCAAATTAGGAACACCGCATCAGGGTGTGCCAAATTTGAAGGGGCGATTGGCGACCTTATAATTGGCGACCGCTTAGACTTTGATCCAAAATGTGTTCACACACGAGACGGACGGACGGTCCACGGACAGAGGACATGGTTATATCGACTCAAGGACACCCCACCCTGAGCATTATTGCCAAAGACACCACTTGTGATCTATCTCGTCTCCTCTGGGGTGTTACAAACATATGCACTAAACTTATAATACCCTTGTTCACCAGTGTGGTCCAGAGGCGGTCGTATAAAAATATGCGGTCAAACCACTATAATCTAAGAGCAATTTTTAAAATGAAACTTCGCCAACAAGTTTATTTATGATTTATCGCTGATATATATGTATTGAAGTTTAGGAAAAGTTAGAGTCATTTTTACAACTTTTCGATAAGCGTGGCGATTTTACAAGCGAAATGTAAACAAGATCACAGATAGAAAATATTATATATGGCCGAGCTATAATCTAAAGATCTGAACCGATTTTCAACCAAATTTTGGCACGATAGCTACGAATGCTAATTCTACTTTCCTTGTGCAAAATTTCATCCAAATCGAAGTTAAAAATTGGCCTCTGTTGGTCATATGAGTTGTAAATCGGGTGCGAAAGCTATATATGGCGAGATCATATCCAAATCTGAACGATTTCAACCCCAAATTTGGCACGCATAGATAACAATAGAATATATCATAATAATACCATAGATAGAAAACAACAAATAAATAAATCACATTAATCAGAGACCAGCAAACAAAAACCAAGTTGGCACTCTGGGTCATACTGAGAATGATAACAAATCAGAAGCGAAAGCTATAATACTGGGGAAACCAAAAAAAAAAAAAAAAACAAAAACACTGGAACGGCCTGCTATCTAAATCTGAACCGATATTCAACACAATTTGGCACGCAACAACCCATCAGCCCTACCCATATACAACTACCTTCAAAAACCGACCTCGACCTGCAAATACTCAAACCACTAAAATACAATGTAGCAAAAAATTCGGCCATCTGTCATCAAATATAATAAGGCATCATGTGAAAAATACTATATGGAGCATAAGTATCTAAATTGAACGATTTTGACCAAATTTGGCATGGCGTAGGTTTAAGAACAATTCTGTTATTTCTACCAATTCTCTGCAAAATCTTCTCACGTAAATCCGCGCAATAAAGCTATCTAACACCCACTGTAGGTCAATAAATAGAAATTGTAAATACAGAAAGACAACACCAACGTCTTTGAGCATATTAATCGGCTCAAAGCATAATACGCTATCGAATCCTATACCAAAGAAAATTTCAACTAATAATTTTGGCACAATTAACGATATTATTAAACACACTTCGTTCTCTGGCTTTAGAAGCCATATTAAGTCCACAATCCGGACGAAAGATATTATGGGAGCTATATCTAAATCTGAACGGATTTTAACCAAGTGAGCACGACTGAACGATCACTATTAAACGCACTCCTTGTACAAAAATCTTTAAAGGAATATCAGGAACAAACTCTGGCTTTTCGGGCCATATAAGTCAAAATCTGGCACGAAAGATATATATGGGAGCTATATCTAAATCTGAACCGATTTAGCTGAAATTTGCAGATTTTACGGGACTGGCAAATCATTTCAGATGTACGCAATTTGAAGAACATCGGATCATAAATTCGTGATTATGATTAAATCCGGTCGATACATATTATATGGCAGCTATAGTTCTAAATTTGAACGATTTTCCAAAATTCAATAGCGATTGCCGTTGACCCCGAAGAAGATCTCATGGCCAAATTTGAGGACATCGATTTAAACTGCGACCTTACTTTGTGCACAAAATTACATAGACAACAGACGGACGGTACAGACAGACGGACATTCGTAAATCGGGACTCAGAATTTAATCTAAAGCCGATCGGATATACTAAAAGAGGTCTTATGACTCTATTCTTGGCGTTAACATACAAATGCACAAAACTATTATACCCTGGTACCGACTAGTGAGTGAAGGTATAATTATTTGAATAAGTAAATTACGCGATGCGAATCCTCCGAGCTGATTTTTCATGTGGAAGTTAAGGAGATCATCAAAACTGCTTGCCAATATGATGTATATTACTTTTTGTTTTTTCCTCAGCGATCCAATATTTATATTGAAGATTCTTGGATCTAATATATCGGCACGGAAATATAACTTTAAGATATTTTCACTTTAGAACAACTTTCACATACTTCTTTTTGTTACTTTGCATTTCATAAAATAATCCAAACAAAATATATGAACATATTTTTTTTAAAACTATTAGATAAAATTAGTACTGATTAAGTTGCGTCGAAGTTTTCCAATCTCTCTCCATAACACCAATGTATTTTAACACTTCTTTTATATCTAGTGCGGAATGGCATAATGCTGCAAATCTGGAAGATTCGTTTCTCCGTCCGGAAAAAGAGAAAATTTGTAAAAGTTAAAATTTGGCATTTAAGTTTCCTTTCGTGAGTGTGCAATCTATATCGGAGTTAAGGAGTAATATTGAAAGAGCTTCTGCGTAGTTTATCGGACATAAATTTGTCTAACGCAAATCGAAAACAATGCAACCCCATCATTTTACTTCACCACTCCACTTCATCGAGTTATAAATTTTGTAATTTTATAAATCTTCTCTTTTTCCGGACGGAGAAACGAATCTTCCAGATTTGCAGCATTATGCCATTCGCACTTGATATAAAAGAAGTGTTAAATATACATTGGTGTTATGGAGAGAGATTGGAAAAACTTCGACGCACTTAATCAGTCATAATTTTATCTATAAGTTTTAAAAAATATGTTTCAAATATATTTTGTTTGGATATATTTTATGAAATGCAAAGTACAAAAAGAAGTATGTGAAAAAGTTGTTCTAAAAGTGAAAAATATCTTAAAGTTATATTTCCAGTGCCATATAATAGAATCAGAAAATCTTCAATATAAATATTTGGATCTAGGAAAAAACAAAAACGTATATAACATATATTGAGCAACAGTTTTGATGATCTCCTACAACTTCCAAATGAAAATCAGCTCGGATGGATTCCATCGCGTAATTTACTTA
>PGFW01032417.1:8466-21894 GCA_003123925.1 Haematobia irritans | reverse complement strand
TTTAGCCCAGTTGCCTTTGGTTGGCTTAGTTCGCTGCCAACACAGCTGATGAAAGTGAATTGCCCATTAGCATACCCAGTGAAATGCCATTGTTGATAGACTGAGACACTGCCCAAACCAAAATCTAAACGAATTAAAAATATCAGCTGACAATGAAGGTATATTTAACATAACAATCTTGAAAAAAATACATGTAGTATTAAATCGTAGTATTATGAAATTCAAAACCAATTTTAAAACGCCATCTCTCTATAAATGGCTCTGACTCGCAGTTTCCCGTAGAATTTGAGAGACAACAAACAAAAATAAAAGTTCCTCCCTCTCTTACTCTGCGTGACTGGATCCAATTGTAGCCAAATACAGGGGGGGGGGATTACCTGTAGATGTTAGAAAAAAATACAATTATCTTGGCTATCCCCTTTCATCCACTCGGACAAAAATTACCTGAATTGTATATATTTTCAAAATGAATGCAAAAAGGACTTAAATATTAATTTTAAAACGCAATGCCCGAATACTAAGATATCTTTATGCCCATAATTGTATTTAATTCAATTTAATTTAATTTTTTCTAAAATGTATTACAGATTCTTAAGAGTATAGTTAGTATAAAAAAAAAAAAAAAAACCTAGAGTATGAAAGTATTTTCGATGGAAAACTCATTAACGCACGCGTTTGTGCCTTAAGATCTTTTGCATTTTGAGTTTGTTAAAATGTTTAATGTTGCGATTTTCACCGAAGCTTTGCTTATAGGCGAAAATGTGGCAAATACACATGCTACATATAATTGATTACCGAGCATGTTGTTTCAGAAGTAATCAATGGAAACTTAAGATAAAATGCACGTTTAGGTTTGTATATGCGCAGTTAAAATTAACTCAATGAGGCAAATCAAACTATGAGCTTATTTCATGTAAAACGAATGACAGTTTTTTGCAATTTTTCTCTGATTTTCAAAACTTTCTTTAAAAAAAATGCTTGGTCGAGTTTTTAAGACTAGCAAATCAATTTTTTTAGAATTTTACTTCCATACAATTTTTTTAGAAAAAGAATATTTCTATAGAAAATGTTATTTCTAAAGAAAATTGTCAAAATTATATTTCTATAAGAAAATTTCCTTAATATTTTATTTCTGTAGAAAAATTTCCCCAAATTTTATTTCTATAGAAAATGTTTCCAAATTCTTTATTTCATAGAAAATGTTTTCCAAAATTATTTATAGAAAATTGTCAAAAATTTATTTTATAGAAAATTTTGTCAAAATTTTATTGCTATAGAAAATTTTGTCAAAATTTTATTTCTATAGAAATTTTGCTCAAAATTTTATTGCTCATAGCAAAATTTTGTCAAAATTTTATTTCTATAGAAATTTTTCGCAAAATTTTATTTTTATAAAAATTTCTTTAATATTTTATTTCTGTAGAAAATTTTCCCAAAATTTTATTTCTATAGAAAATGTTTCCAATTTTTTTTCTGTAGAAAGTTTTGTAAAAATTTTGTTTCTATGGAAAAATTTCTCAAAATTTTATTTCTATAGAAAATTTTGTGACAAATTTTATTTCTATAGAAAATTTTGTCAAAATTTTATTTCTATAGAAAATTGTCGCAATTTTTTTTACAGAAAATTTTCTTAAAATTTTATTTTTATAAAAAATTTTCTCAAAATTTTATTTCTATAGGAAAAATTTTTTCAAAATTTAATTCTATCAAATCTGTGAGGCCATTTCACCTGAAAACGAAAAGAAAATTTTTCAGAATTTGATTTTGTATAGAAATTTTTTCCAAAATTTCTATTTCTATTAGAAAATTGTTGGTCAAAATATGTATTTCTACAGAAAATTTTGTAATTTTTATAGCAAAATGTTTCAAAATAATGATTTCTAAGAAGATTTGTAAAATATTGTTTCGATTGGAAAATGTCAAAATTTTATTTCTTTAGAAAAATTTTTCTCAAAATTTTATTCTATTGAAAATTTTGTCAAAATTCGTATTTCTATAGAAAATTTTGTCAAAATTTTATTTCTATAAAAATTTCCTTTAATATTTTTTTTGCTTGTTAGAAAAATTTTCCCAAAATTTTATTTCAATAGAAAATGCTTTTTTAAATTTTTTTTTTTCTATAGAATGTTTTGTTACAAATTTTATTTATTATGCGACAATTTCTTTCAAAATTTTATTTCTTATAGAAAATTTTGGGAAAAATTTTTATTTCTATAGAAAATTTGGACAAATTTTATTTCTATAGAAAAAAATAAATTTTTTGCTGCCAAATTTGATTCTATTAGAAAGTTTTGCCAAAATTTTATTTCTATAGAAAATATGTCGCCCAATTTTTTTTCCAGAAAATTTTCTTAAAGTTTTATTTTTATAAAACATTTTCTCAAAATTTTATTTCAATAGAAATTTTTTTCAAAATTTAATTTCTATACAAATCTGTGGAGCAATTCATCTGAAAACGAAAAACGAAAATTTTGTTAGAATTTATTTGCTATAGAGAAATTTTTCCCAAAATTCTATTTCTTATTAGGAAATTCTTGTCAAAGTTGTATTTCTACAGAAAATATTGTCAATTTTTATTAGAAAATGACCTGCTGTTTTAAATTATATTTCTATTAGAAGATTGTCAAAATATTGCCGTTTCGTTGAAAATGTCAGATTTCATTTTTTTTTTCTCAAAATTTTATTTCCTATAGAAATCTTTGTCAAAATTTTTATGTTCTATAGAAAATTTTGTTTCAAAATCTTATTTCTATAAAAATTTTTTTTATCAAAATTATTTTTTATAAAAAAATTTCCTTAATATTTTATTTCTGCTAAAAAATTTTCCCAAATATTTTACCAAAAAATGCAAAGAATTGCTTAACAAAAATTTTCCAAATTTTATTCTATAGAAAATTTTGCTAAATTTTATTTCTATATGAAAAGTTTGCAAAAATTTAACAAAAAAATTCTAAAAATTTTTAAAATATTTTTTCATAAATGTCAAGAAATTTCTATGAATTGTAACATTTCTATTTCTATAGAATTTCAAAATTCATTTCATGATTCCAAATTTTATTTCCATAGAAAATTTTTCGATAAAATTTTATTTACATATGAAAATTGTGCTCAATATTTATTATTTCCTATAGAAAATTTGTTAAAATTTTATTTCCTATGAACAAATTTTTAAAAATTTTATTTCTATAGAAAATTTTTGTCAAAATTTATATAGATTTTGCAATTTAAGAAAATTTTGTCAAAATTTTAGTTTCTATAGAAAATTTTGTCCCAAATTTTATTTCTCATAGAAAATTTTGTCAAAATTTATTCTATAGAAATTTGTCAAAATTTTATTTCCTATAGAAAAGTCAAATTTATTTTGATTGTCCAAAATTTTATTTCTATAGAAAATTTTGTCAAAATTTATATTTCTATATAAAATTTTATATAAAAAAAAAATTTATTTTATAAATTCCTAATATTTATTCGTAAAAATTTCCAAAATTTTATTTCTATAGAAAGTCAATTTTTTTCATAAATTTTATATTATTTCTATAGAAATTTTGTCCAAATTTTTATTCTATTAGAAAATTTTGCTAAATTTTTCACATAGAAAAAGTTTATGCCAAAATTTTTTTTCTAAGACAAAATTTTTCAAAATTTATTTCTAATAGAAAATTTTGTATAAATTATATTTCCATAGAAAATTTTGTATGACAAATTTATTTCTAATGAGAAAATTTGTCAAATTTATTCTATAGAAATTTGTCAAAATTTTATTTCTAATAGAAAATTTGTCAAAATTTTATTTCTATACAAATTTTTGTCAAAATTTTTACTTTCTATAGAAAATTTGTCAAAATTTATTATCTAATAGAAAATTTTTCAAAATTGTTAATTTGTTATAGAAAAAATTTTGTAAATTTTTATTTGTATCAGAAAATTTTGTCAAAATTGTTATTTCTATAGGAAAATTTATGTACAAATTTTATTTCTATAGAAAATTGTTGTCTAACTATTATTTCTATTAGCAAATTTTGTCCTAACTATTAGTTTCTATAAAAATTTTTTGTTAAAATTTATTTCTATAGAAAATTTTTCAAAATCTTTATTTTTAATGGAAAAATTTTGCTAACTATTATTTCTATAAAAAATTTGTTAACATTTTATTTCTATAGAAAATTTTGGCAAATTTTATTTTTATGGAAAATTTTGTCAACATTTTATTTCTATTAGAACACTTTTGTCAAAATTTATTCTATTAGAAAATGTTGTCAATAATTTATATTTCTAATGGAAAATTTTGTTTAAAATTCTTATTTCTATCAGAAAATTTTGAAACTTTTATTTCTATAAAAATTTTTCTCAACATGTTCTTTCTATAGAAATTTTTTTGTCTTTAAATTATTTGAGATTAATCAAACAAAGAAATCTCACATGATGACGCGGAGCATGTATTCATTCCATTATTTTGGTTGTAAAAATAAAAAAAGTATTGCGACTAGATTATTTAAAGACACAGAAATAAATATAGATTACAAATTTTTAAAAAATCAAAAAAAAAAAAAATATAAAACTACACTCCAAAATAGCACCCATATTTTTCATATATAATTTTAAAATGCACATTTAAAAAAAACATTAAATTAATAAACCTAAAAATTTTTGTTTTATCTTGTATTTAAATTATTTTATTATATATCAATAATTCATTATGGAAAAATCAAATACAGGTCGAATAACGATATAAACAAGTTTGTAACATAACGGAAAAGTATATAAAATTTAAAAATAGGTTCAATTGTAAATTCCTAAAATTAATTAGGATATTATAATTTTAATCGTAAATTTAATGAAATCTTAAATTTAATGAACTTGTTTAATGTTAGTTAATAAAAATTAAATACTTATAAATAAAAATGGTAAATAATTTACTGGTATATTCAACTAGACATATACATTTGATGTGTAACATGGAATTGCACGCTAATGTATAGGCTGATGCAAAACTGAAATGTATACGGTCGGTATGACTACAACTGGTTTGAATGAATTCTGTGATGCTGGCGTATTTGATGTCTCGTAATTTGGCGAATTCCTTTCGTTGCTAGAATTGTCCCGTCCATACGGCGGCCTTAACGTGCGCGTTTAGGGCAGTAAACCCAATTCTAAACACAACTTCAGTTTTTTGTTTGTTTGGTGGGTTTTTTATGTTACTACCCACAACTTAGATGAGAAAACACAAAACAAAATCAAATTAGCCTCTTTGCAATTATATTGACAACAAGAATTCATTGAAATGACATTCGCATATTCTCAATAAAATTGTAAAGAGCGTTAACGCCCCATGTATTTGGGTGAGTGTGTTGCGATTGGGGCTAGTGATCTTAATAAAGACTTCTTTGTATTTCTCTCTTTTTTCCGTGATTGTGAAGTAGAGAAGAGCAAACACAACTTGTTTCTTTGCAACCATATGTTTAACTCTTTGTTAGCCCATATTTATGTTAATCGAGGGGCGCGTAGAGAGAGGCAATATAAGTATATGTTTTTTTTTAAATAATATGCCGGCCGGCTTTGCAAAACTGGTTTTAATGATGTTGTGTCTTGTTTTTAAAATGCATTCATAAATGGTTTGTTTTTTTTCTCTCGATTTTTTTTTTTGGTTTTATGAGACCCACTTGTGGCAATTTATTAGTTTTGCGATTGTGTGAGTGATTTTGTTGCCAGGCCCCAGCTAAATGCTAAACCACTTTCGCATACGTAATAATTTCATAGCACTCGTATGTCTTGTGTAATTTCCAGTTTTTGGAGATTCCAGTTCTTGTCAAATCATTTGATTTTTGCAGACAATACACACACGCACTAAATTCAAAGATGTATTGCTCTTTGTTTTTGTCTTGATTGATGGTCTTGTCTCAATTGGACAATTGCAGGAAAATAAGTTTTAGTGAGGCATTAATACTGTTATAGTCATATATGATTCTTTAAAATTTAAGGTGCTTGAATTGATTTTGTTTTTATATTTTTTGTGTTTATATTTAAACGATGATAATATTAGAGATGAGAAAGGGTGGTCATATCAAGACTTCAATATTTTAATCATGAACAAATTACCATGGCTTATTATTGAAGAGTCAAAGTAGACATTTAAAATTAAATGACAATGGAAAATGTGTTTTTTTGTTTTTGGCAAACTCTAAAAGAGATAACCCTTTTATTGTAAAAATATTTTTGCTAGAGAATGCATAATTCGTTAGAGAATAGATAATGATTTTTTATATACCGTTATTATTGCAGACTGTGATTAAATTAACAGAGAATATATATGGCTTCAAATCTCTAACTTCTCTCAGGCAGAGAGAGTGCTAGAGAAAAAGAGAAGCATAATAAAAGCGTATATCAAAATTTCAAACCTCTTAAAAAGGTAACAAGTAGAAAACTTTTCAATAGCAAACAATTTTTACCAGTCACTTACTTCTAGGGGAAAGATCCTCAAATATAAACATCAATGAAGTGTTGTTTGTTAAACAAACAAACCAATCACACAAAATCTCTTTCAATCTTCATTCGAGTGGACGGGGGAGTATTAACAACATGGACATTATAAGAAATAATGACGAATGATGGAGAGAGGTTGATGAAGTGCCAGAATGGATGTTAGTATAATGGTTGTTTATTGGGAAGTTGGATACATTTTGTGTGAGTGGAGACGACAGTGTTGCCATCTGCTGAAAAGTGATATGATTTATTATTATATACTGCCACGACCACACATATCCTTAACTACTACCCTCTCCTTAAAATTTGTTTCCATTGTGTCTTCCGCTTTAAAGACTTGTTTAGTTTTGTTTGTGTTTACATGATGTCAACAATAATGATGTTGTTCTAACTTAATGATGATGACAGTGACATTGTTCTCCTAACAGCAATATGGTGATAGAGTGATAAAGGCAAAAATGCCATAGAAGTCATAAGGAAATTTATGTTTTATAGACTTAAGAAGGGGTTATCATTGAATATGATATAGCAGAAAAATTGCTGGGATTCGAAATTCGGTCCATGAGGTTTATCCATTAATTCGAGATTTTTATTTTATCAATCGCTATAATCCCACAAATATGTTAACAATTAATATGATCATATGATATCTATTTTTTTTTTAATTTCTTTTGAATATCCCTATCTTTCCATGCAATTTTTTTTATTTCTGTATAATAATGAAAATCTGGCACAAAATAGCAAAAAACAAAACAAAATAAATACACAGAAAATTTATTGTATTCGCATTTTTTTATAGCAAACAAAAAAAAAACTCTTCAATAAATCTCTATTAAATGCATTAAATATGTTCAGATACATACGTATGTACATAGAATATTTATACAGATGTGAACCCATAGACATACATATTATCCATAGATTTTTCTTTTTTTCATTAAAAATCAAGACACATCTTTTCAAAATCCATGACCATTCTGTTTGTGTCTATTTTAAAATTACTTGGAGGGAATTGAGTTTGTGGTTTGGTTGTTTGTTTCGAATCTCTTATGCCTTCCATAAAAAAAAATATTATATTTTCCTTTTTTTTGCATTCCGAAAAAAACATATGATGCACATTTTTTTTTGTGATGTGTTTTTTTCCCGGGCATAAAGATTTTTTTACCAAGATAAATATAATAATGAATTTTCTTTATATTTTGTAGACGTCTTGCAAGGAGATGTTATGTATTCCAAAAAAAAAATTAATATTAATGGGATAATTTTTTATCAACAATTTAATTTGTAATTCTATCATAGCAACACAAATTGTAAGACTAAATTAGATTAGACTGAATTAAATTGAAATAAATAAAATTAAATTCATTTAAATATAGTAATTAATTTATATATTTTAATAGTAGATTTAGCAGAAAATCTTTTTAAAATGATTTTAAAAAATAAATAAATTAATTTTATTTATTTTAGTATTTAATTTAATAAAAAAATAATTTTAAAACCTATGACAAAAATTAAAATTTCATTTTATTTGTTTTAGTTTTTAATTTAATATAAAAAAGATTGCAAATTTTAATCAATTTTTACAGATTCTTTTTTTTAACACAAATTTTAAGATTTTTTGATTTATTTTAGTATTTATTTTAATATAAAATAATTTTAAAAGTATTGAAAAAATCAAAATACTATTGTTTTTTTTTTATCAGAATAAATTTATAGGACTTTTTTGCTAATTTCCTTTTCAACACTAATTGTAAGATTGTTTGGTTTATTTAATTAAATAAAAATAAAACTGAATTAAGTTTTATTTTGTTATAACTCAAAATGAAATATTGTTAAATAATTAATTTCAATTAAAATGAATTAGCTTGAAATGAACAAAATTAAATTAGTTAAAATGCAATTTAATTTAATTTATGTCAAATTAAATTTAATTTATTTATTTTAGTTGTTAATGTTATGGATTTTTTTTAATATTACAAAAAAGTATATTGCTATTTTATTCATTTTAGTATTTAATCACAACTAAAATAAATAAATAACATATATTACACTGAATTTAATTGAAGTTAATAGAAATTATATTTAAAATAATTTAAAATGTTCCAATTATAATTGTTGATAAAAAAAATATATTAATTGCAAAAGTCTAAATACTGGTCGAATATAATAAAAAACATTTATAATATAAAAAAAAAATAATTTTAAATGATAATTTTATTCATTTAATTTAAATTCATGTTAATTAAAATAACTTAAATTTTATTTATTTTTTTATACGATTGAAAATCATTTTAAAATTAAAAAAAAATTACATTTCATTTTATTATTAACTTAATGGAAATTTCTTTTAAAAATATTAAAAAAATCAAAATTGCACTTTATTTAATTTTGTATTAATTCATTTTGGAAAGGCTGAAAAAGAATTATATTACTATTTTTATTAAATTAAAAATTATAAATTTAATCATTTTATTTTTTTTATTTTAGTTAAATATAAATTAATTTTAAAAATTATTTAAAAGAGATTGGTCGAATATATTAAAAAACATTTATAATATAAAAAAATAATAATTTAATAATTTAATGAATAAAATTAAATTAATTTAAATTCATGTTAATTGAAATAATTTAAATTTTATTTATTTTAGCATCCGATTGAATTGAAAATCATTTTAAAATTAAAAAAAAAATAAATTTCATTTTAGTATTAACTTAATGGAAATTTCTTTTAAAAATATGAAAAAAAAATCAAAATTGCAATTTATTTAATTTTGTACTAATTTATTTTGGAAAGGTGGAAAAAGAATTATATTGCTATTTTTATTAAACTAAAAATTATAAAGTGAATCACTTTATTTTTTATTTTAGTTAAATATAAATTAATTTTAAAAATTATTTAAAAGAGATTGGTCGAATATAATAAAAAACATTTATAATATAAAAAATAATAATTTAATAATTTAATGAATAAAATTAAATTAATTTAAATTCATGTTAATTGAAATATGTTAAATTTTATTTATTTTAGTATCCGATTCAATTGAAAATCATTTTAAAATTGAAAAAGAAAAAATTATATTGCTATTTTTATTAAACTAAAAATTATAAATTGAATCACTTTATTTTTTATTTTAGTTAAATATAAATTAATTTTAAAAATTATTTAAAAAGGATTGATATATTGTCATTTGGGCCTAACTTCTAATTTGAAATTTTAATCAAAATTTTGATAGTTTCTTTTGTAATCACAAATTGTAAAACTAATGCATTATTATATTTAATTTAACTCATAAATAAATAATAAAAAAATAAATAAAATATTAAAACTCTAATTAAATTAATTTGAATACAATTTAATTGAATTAAATTAAATTGAATTTTTCGATACTTTTAGATTAATTCTAAATCGGGCTTTTAAGGTCTCTAAATATGCAAATAAAAAGACTTTACTTCATATTTTTTATCCGACGTTTCGTTGGTAATTTCCAACTTCTTCTGGGATGAATTTTATTGAAATCTGGCAACGATAGAAATAACAAACAGGGGGACAAATTACATCTATGTGGAGTACCAAAAATTGAATTTTATTTCATTTTTTTTATTAAATCTAGAAATAGAAAACCATTTTAAAAAATATGTTAAAAAATCAAAAATTATGTTTTATTTATTTTAGTATTTAATTTTATTTAGTTTGTATTAAATTTAATAGAAAATCATTTTAAAAATATTGAAAAAAATATATTTTGCTATTTTTTTTTTAGAATACTAATTTAAAAATTATTATTTAATTAACTTCAATTGAATGGAATTAAAGTGAAGTAAAATTAAATTAATTTAAATTTAATTTAATTAATATTAATTAAATTGAATTTTTTTAGTATTCACTTCTATGGAAAATCCTTTATAAAATTATTTAAAAGTAAAAAATAATTTTATAATGATCTTTTTGATTTAAATACTAAGCTAATTTAATTCAAGAAGATCATTTTAAAAGTTATGAAAAAAAGTAAGCTTACATTTTATTTATTTTTTTATTTGAAATTTTAATCAAAATTTTGATAGTTTCTTTTTAATCACAAATTGTAAAACTAATGCATTATTATATTTAATTTAACTCATAAATAAATAATAAAAAAATAAATAAAATATTAAAACTAAAATTAAATTAATTTGAATACAATTTAATTGAACTAAATTAAATTGAATATTATTTCATTTTTTTATTTTTAATTAGAACATCATTTTAAAAATAAGTCTATTGCTATTTTAATCAACCAATTAATAAAAAAAATTAAAATTTTTATAGTTTATTTTCATACACAAATTGTATGATTAAGTTTACAATAAACTTAGTTAATAAAGCTATTAAATTTACAACAAAAAATAAATATTATTAAATAATTAACTTAAATTTAATTTAACTAAGTGTGTTGTATTTTTAGTATTACAATTTGTGTTACAAATTTGGTTAAATAAAAAATTCAATATGCTTTTGTTAATAATTTTAAAACGATTTTCTATTAATTAAATTTCAATTAAGATGTATTTGTTTTTTTTTTTAATTTTTTCAATCTAATTTAAATCAGTTTATTTAAATTAGATTCAATTTTTTTTAATTTTTTAAATAAAAAATTCAATATGCTTTTTTTAATAATTTTAAAATGATTTTCTATTGATTAAATTTCAATTAAAATGTATTTTTTTTTAATTTTTTCTATCTAATTTAAATCATTTTATTTAAATTAGATTGAAAATTATTTAACCAAATTTGTATAATTTATTTTTTAACACAAATTGTAAGTCTAAAATTACATCGACCTTACTTAAATTAAGTTATCAAATTTACAAAACAAAATAAATGTTATTCAATAATTAAATTAAATTGATTTAAATTAGAATGAAAAGAATAAAAAAAAAAATAAAATACAATTTAATCGTAATAGAAAATTATTAAATCATTAAAATTATTTAAAACAAAACTAAAATTAAATTTTATTAATATTAGTATTAAATTGAATAGAAAATCATGTTAAAAACTACAAAGAATAAAATTAAAATTGCATATTATTTATTTTAATGTTTAATTTAATATAAAACAGATTTATTATTTATTTCAAAAAAAATGAAACGAAATATATTGCTATTTCTAAAACTTATAAAAACCACTGTAATGAACTTCTTCATAAAACATTTGTTAATATTTCCTATATTTATAATTGCCATTTAATTGTCACCTTTTTATAATTTTATTTTTTCCATGTCTCCTTCCACATTCAAAATTAAACTCTTAATTGCGTGTTAAATATGTTTATTATCCTACGAGGGAAAAAAATAAGGCAATGGAAATATATTGAAAATTCACCTTTCATCAGACATCCAACACTCCAATCCAATATTCCTACAATGATTGGCCGTCTTTGATAATGCATTTTCTACCTTCTCAGTTTATAAATATTCTTTTTAATTAAATATTTGAACGTACTAAATATTTATTTTGGGTTTCGGGGAGGCCAACATCCCATCGTCCCATTCATTAACAATTTACCAATGACCAAGAAATCTATTGACCAACAGACTGCCATAGGACAGCTCGTGTATCTATGTTAGAGGACTACAACAACCTAATGTCCTAACATTCTATTCGATATTTTATGGCCATAATGACCACGTAAATGGTTTTCATTTATTTGTTCTAGACCTGGTTTGTTTTTTTGTATGCTTTTGGTTATTAAACATTTTTGTTTTATGTTATAAAAAACACCAAGGAAAAAAATGAAATTGCGTGTTGATTGGTAATTATTTTCTCTCGTTTTTTTTTTTTTTTTTTTTTTTTTTTGGATGATCAAATGAGAATGACAAAGAAAAACGAAAATTATTTAATTTTCAAATAAAAGAAATAATTTTTTTTATAGCCAGGAAGAAAATTAAATACAACCTTATTGTGTCACTAGTCTGGAATGGATGATTATTTGCAGTTAATTAATAAAATTACTAAAATGCAATAATTATTATTAAAAGCTGACATAACTAATTGAAAAAACGAAATCGAAACGAAACATAACCTCCATCAATGACAAATTGCCCTAATAATGAACTCATTCATCATTCCGTGTTTCACATGACGGATAATTTGATAGTTAACATTTATTATAGATGATATTATAATGCTTTTAAATGTTTATTAGAATTTTTGTGTTTTTATGTTTTCCTTAACCAATTACAAAAGGGATTTTGTCAGTAGCAATAAAAACTAAAATCGATTGGGAGAAAATTTTCAATAATAATTGTGTACACACTTATCACAAATAGTATTACTCATAACTTCTACTTATTCAATTTAATTGATTGCTTGGTTAATTGCTATCAATAACAATGAATTCAATCAAGTCTATAAACGCTGAAATGGCTTAATAGAGAGGGATAGTGCATGATGAAAATAGGCACTTCATTTTTCGCTATTTGTGCGGAAAAGGGGTTGGGTCCTTTATCCTTCTTATATCAAAACAAACATAAAAAAATTTCTTCTATCATGTACTTTGCAGAGAATATATCAAAATATAATACCTTTCTCTTTGTGATAAATCGATGGAGGGGGCCCTCTTCAATCGAAGCTCAATGATTTCCCTGAAATTTTCAGATCAGTAGAGGGTGATCCGATTCCCGACATTTTTTTCTTGGAAAATTTTATTTCTACATAAAAATTTAATTTTATTTCTACATAAAATTTTCATATATTATTTTAAAAAAAGTTTTAGATCTAAAGATTTTTTCAAAAATTTATTTCCTAAAAAAAATTTGTCAAATTTTATTTCTATACAAAATTTTGTCAACATTTTATTTATTAAAAAAAAATTTTTTGTCAAAAATTTATTTTTATTTATGAAAATTTTTCGTCAAAATTTTGTTTCTTCTTAGAAAATTTTGTCAAAATTTTCTATCTCTCTCTTT
>PGFW01032416.1:11083-21698 GCA_003123925.1 Haematobia irritans | reverse complement strand
CAAGCACAGTTGGTAGAATTCTACCAAAATGGTAGATTTTTTACTGTTTGGTAGATTGGTAGAATTCTTGATGTTTTGGTAGATTTTGTAACATATTCCTATCCAATTAAAAGGTACTCTTCAATTTTTCTATAAATTACATAAAATTTTGCCAAATTTTGTTATAGAAATAAATTGTTGCCAAATTTTGCCCAATTTTGTAAAGAAATAAAATTTTGCCAAATTTTGCTATAGAAATAAAATTTTGCCAAATTTTGTAATAGAAATAAAAGTTTGCCAAATTTTGTAATATAAAGAAAATTTTGACAAAATTTTCTGTAGAAATAAAAACTTTGTAAAAATTTCTACAGAGAATAAATTTTGACCAAAATTTTCTAATAGGAATAAATTTTGCCAAATTTTCTATAGAAAATAAAATTTGAAACAAAATTATAATAAAAAATAAAAATTTGACAAAATTTTCTATAGGAAATAAAAATTTTGACAAATTTTGTAGTAGAAAATCAAAATTTGCTCAATTTTTTGTATTATATGAATAAGATTTAACTAAAATATTTCTATAGAAATAATTTTTAACAAAAAATTTTCAATATAGAAAATATAATTTGAACAAAATTTTCATAATAGAAATAAAAATTTTGAGAAAATTTTCTATAGAAATAAAATTTTTCAAAAAATTGTATAAACGAAATTTTTAGTTTATAAAGTTGACAAAATTCTATAGAAATAAAATTTTGAACATTAATAATTTTCCTATATGAAATAAATATTTAGCAAGAATTTTGTAATAGAAATAAAGAAGTTTGCGCCAAATTTTGTATTATAAAGTAAAAATTTTGGCAAAAATTTTTCTAATAGAAATAAATTTTGACAAAATTTTCTATAGAAAACAAAAATTGACAAAATTTCTATATGAATAAAATTTTGCAAAAAATTTTGTAAAGTAAATAAAAGTTTGCCAATTTTTGTATTATAAATAAACATATTTGGACAAAATTTCCTATAAGAAAGTAAAATTTGGAGCAAAATTTTCTATAGAAATAATATTTTTGCAAAAACTTTGCTATGGAAATAACAATTTGCAAACATTTTTGTAATAGTAAATAAAATTGCTAATATTTTGTAATAGAAATAAAATTTTGACAAATATTATAATTAGAAATATAAATTTGAGAAAAAAATTTTCTATATAATAAAATTTTGAGAAAATTTTCTTTAGAAATACAAATTTGCCAAAATTTTTATAGAAATAAAATTTTGACAAAATTTGCTATAGAAATAAAATTTTGACAAAATTTGCTATAGAAATAAAATTTTGGAAACATTTTGTAATAGAAATAAAATTTTGACAAATTTTCTATAGAAATAAAATTTTGAACAAAAATTTCACATAGAATAAAATTTTGACAAATTTCCTATAGAAAATAAAATTTTGACAAAATTTCCTATAGAAATAAATTTTGACAAAAAATTTTCTATAAGAAATGAAAATTTTGAAGAAAAAATTTTATGAATAGAAATAAAATTTGAAGAAAATTTTCTAATAGAAATTAAAAATTTGAACAAAATTTTGGCTATAGAAATAAAATTTTGCAAACATCTTTAATAGAAAAAAATTTTGCAAAATTTTGTAATAGAAATAAAATTTTGACAAAATTTTCTAAGAAATAAAATTTGAACAAAATTTTCTAATAGAAATAAAATTTTGAGAAATTTTCTATAGAACATATAATTTTTAGAAAATTTTCTATAGAAAATAATATTTTTGGCAAAAATTTTCTATAGAAATAACAATTTTGAGAAAATTTTCTAGCAGAAAAAAAATTTTGGGAAAATGTGTTAAAATAGAAAATAAAATTTTGAGATAAATTTTCCTATACAAATAAAATTTGACAAAATTTTCTAATAGAAATAAAATTTTGACAAAATTTTTTTTTTTTTTTTTTAAATATTTTGGCTAAAACTTTTCTATAGAAAAAAAATTTTGCAAAACATTTTTGATAATAGAAATAAAATTTTGCAAAAATTTTGTAAACACACCAAAAAAATTTTTCTGGATTCAATAACCAAATTAATTGATCCAATTAAATTTTTAATTGAAATGTCTTCAATCACGAAAATGATAGTATCAATCACAGTTTTAATTGGGCATAGAAAAAATTAATTGTTTTTTTTCAAGCAAATTTCAATTAATTTTTTAATTGATTCAATTAAAAATTTAATCATGTTGATTGCAAAACTCAATTAAGTTATTAATTAAAAAAGGTAACTATTTTTAATTAACTTTCTGAATTGGCTAGGTTTTTATTTGATTAACAAATGATTCAAACAATCAATATGTTATATACATATTTATACATTTTTAATTAAAAATTAAAAAAAAAATAGGCGCTTTTTTAAGCTGAATTAGTCTTCTCGAATTTGATTTAAAAAGTTAATTGATCAATTAATTTTTTAATATAAAAATTTTAAAAATTTTCAATCATTGACTTAATTAACTAATGTTTCTATCATGATTAAAGAAGTTAATTGTATCAATTAATTTTATTAATTTCAATTTTCAAATTTCAATTAACTTTAATTGGAAATATTTTGGTGATATTTTTTTCTGTGAATATAAATAAAACTTTAACAAAATTTGTAATAGAAATAAAATTTCTATAGAAAATTTTGTCAAAATTTTGAGAAAATTTTCTATAGAAAAAAATTTTGACAAATCTTTCTAATAGAAATCATATTTTGATGAAAACTTTTAAAGAATATAAAAATTTTGAAAAAATTTAAGCTATAGAAAATACAAATTTTGACAAATCTTTCTATAGAAATCAAATTTTTTGGTTGTTAGATTATTGTTTTAAGCATCGAGTGCAACCGTGGTAAACCAAGCCGTGAAAGACTAAAAGAAAACACAGTAACCCGGTTATACAGAGCATATACAAAATTGTGTAACAATGGCATTAAGCTTGTTTAAATATCGAAAACGGAAAATAAGTGGCAAGTAATTATTTAAAATGCATAAACTGTTAAATAGTAACCAATTAATTTACATGTGAACATTAATAGTGACACTTTATTATATTTAATTTTACAATATTTTGACAAATTAAGGTTGGCTAATGTGAAATTAAAGAAACGTCACTATAGCGAAAAATTAAAGCTGGCAACACTTGCGAGATTTGTACTGGGTGTTCTAGTAGCTCATACAAATGCTCCAATACCAAAAGTTCTAATACTCATAGACAAAGAAATGTATAGACATCTCAAGTCAATCCACACTGCTGTTGTTTGTATGCACACCGTAGATGTCGCTTTTTCTTCTGCAAAAGAATGCATTTTTAATTTTTTAAGTGGTTTTCTTTTTTTTTGTTTTGTGAAAAAAATAGCAGATTTTAATGAAAGAATATAAAATACTAGTAGCATTGACACTTTTTTTAATGCAAAAAACATTTCTTTTTGCAAATAAGTGACATTTTTGTCTTTATTTTGTTTTCTTTGCTTTGTCCTTTGGTACAACAAAGAAATTTTGTAAAATAATAATAAAATTCGTTAGCATCAACAATAATTATTTTAATGTAATATATGACTGATCTATAACGGTAATTCTGTTCTCGCCAAAAAGAAATTGAGTCAATTGATTAAAAAATTAAAATTAAAAAAATCATTGTGAATTGGGATGAGTCGTCTTGGTCCTTACTTGGTCTATGGTGTGATGTAGTGTACACCGCAAACAAAGAAATTCTTTGTGATTGTTACTATTAAATTTTTTGCCTCTGCAATAATCGGTCAGCATTGTATTTTCATTCACAATAGAACAAACAGGGTGTGTGAGCTACATTACATTTCATATTCATGCATAGAGCCAAGAAAATGTAATAGGACGTCCTCAAGTCCATCACAATGATTTTTGTTTCGTATGAGAGCAGTTCATCGGCAGCTAAATTTTGCAGTCACGTGACTCAATTTCTTTTTGCAGAACGAGAATTACCGTACAAATAATTTAATTTACATTAAAAAGGGGGTGTAGATGTAGAAGGCATTTTATATTCTTTCAAAGAATGTTGAAAGAAATGAAAAACCAAGAATTAAGAAATCGCTCATTTGCAAGACGAAAAAAGTGTCATATACGATGTGCAGACAAATTATCTGCGCTGTGAATGGATTTGAGACGTCTATATCTTTCTTTGTCTAATGTCGACAATAAGCACACAGAAAATAACAAAATTTCAAATTGTGAATGGATATTCTACTTTTCGACGGGTGTTAACGAAAACAAATCCATCCGACACACGATTTTAAACCAAGAACGAATGATTGTAGAATAATCTTCGTCGTTCTCGATTCATAAACACGCATTAGTTTTTTTATCCAATAAAATGTAGTTGTTTGGGTCGATGTGGGAAGAACTTGCATTGTTCGTAGTGAAGATCGATCCCTTTTGCTGTGTTGGTTTTCCTGTTCCTTGAAAGGCAACTGACAAAACAAATGGTTGTTTTGGAGATAATCCAAGTTTGCACAACTCCGAAATCACAAGTTGGGGATCCAAACTACCTTTTTTGGAAAGCTCTTTTTTTTTACTGGGTAATCAAATCCGACACTAATACAGAAGATCTTTTAGCTTTGTCGGCCATTTTAATAAGAAGATACTTAATTACCCATGAACCGTGCGAATAACAATGTATATAAATAATTATGAATACTACCCAAAAAGTTTTTTCCTTCCAGAGAATAAAAAATAAGATGGCTATAAGTGTACCAGTACAGGCTAGCTGACACGAAATATTATGGTTTCTAACCACCAACAATTTTTGGTTTGTTTTTATTTCTTCAAATTGCAATAATGCAATAAATAATCTAAATTAACGAATCGATGCATTGTTAATCGACAATAGGCTGGTGGTGGTGATAACNGGGGACTTATCATCCAACCTGTTATTTGTTGTAATGTACCACATTAATAACCCTTTGCTCACAATAAATCTCGTTTCTTCATATATTTATATGTCTACAAATATCATTTATGGCATCATCACCTGTATTCTTAAAATTGAATCATTTAAAGAAAGCTTCTGGCGAGACAGATAAAAAAAAAACATACACAAATGTTTAAGGCCAATAGCAACTAACTATGAAATTGGATATATTCATTCACAACAAAGGCGATTATAATGATGATGTATTAAGAGAATCTTTTTCTATGATACGGAAATATCAAGAAATATAAAAACAAAAAATATAAAAACACTTTTTATAGATAATAATCGTAGAAAAAAATTGTTATCTTAAACATAACAAACCTGAATGCAAACAAAAACTGTAGATAATTTTATATAAAAATAATATCTGAGTATTTTTTAAAGATGAAATAAGTTGCAAAACCAAATACATTAAATTACAAAAAAAAAAAACAACAAAAAATTAGTAATACGATATAAACAAATTAGATATACAGTAAAGTGAATATAATGGGTCATCCGATGGCAATGTAAACCCCACCAATTTATGAGCAAGTTCACATTGCAGGCATACTACATATGTTATTTTTCTAATGATTAAAAGCATCTTGAGTATTGAGAAGATTTTTGTAAACAAACACAGCCAATATACACACCAAGATATTATTGATAATTATTGTGAATTTTACATAATAAAATTCAAGCGCAACTCTTTTGCATACCTGTAGCTGTTTTGTTTGTATTTGCTTGCTGTGTTTGACTTGTATTTTTGTATAAATACTCCGTACACATTAGCATATAGACAAAAATTTTATAATGCAAACATTGTGAACGAGATAAACATTAGAATTAGAATATAGAAATGAAATTGATTCACAATGAAGGTTGCATGTTGATAACACAAACGGTAATTTTACGTATTATATGACCAATATCATAGAAATAACAATCAATAGGTTAAACCAAATAAACCAAGCAAATTATCATTTGAACATATAACGGTGTATATTTATTTTTGTACTAAATAAATGACGTTTCGAATTGTGATGCGGCTCAGATAGTAATAAATCAAATTACATTATTTAGTTTAAATAATGAAAGATGATTTGTTTTCATGTCACCATTTGTGATTAGTAGATTTTTTTTTAAATAAACTGATGATGGCATTGTGAAATCTTACAATTGTATTTTATTACTTTTGCATATATTAGATTGTGGATATTTTTAATGTCGTTTGATAAATTAATTTTGGCTTGGGGTTATACCTTACTCAATTACGGTTTTACAAACAACAATTAATCAAAACAGCATTCGTGATTTATTCACAATATCGAACAATGTTGACAAGGCTAATAAACATTGAACATACCCAAAAAGTTTTCCTTCCAGAGAAATAAAAATTAAGATGGCTATAAGTGTACCAGTTACAGGCTAGCTGACACGACATATTAGGGTTCTCTAACCACCAAACATTTTTTGGTTGTTTGTATTGCTTCAAAATTTTCAATAATGTGTTGGAAATAATCTAAATAAAGATCGATGCATTTCTAATCGAAATAGGCTGGTGGTGCTGGATAACCAAGCACAGTTGCGTAGAATTCTACAAAATGGTAGATTTTTTTACTGTTTTGGTAGATTGGTAGAATTCTTGATGTTTTGGTAGATTTTGTAACATTATTCCATCCAATTAAAAGGTTACTATTCTCAATTTTCTATAAATTACATAAAATTTTGCAAATTTTTGTTATAAGAAATAAATGTTGCCAATTTTTGCCCAATTTTGTAAAGAAATAAAATTTTGCCAAATTTTGTATAGAAAATAAAATTTTGCCAATTTTTGTATAGAAATAAAGTTTGCCAATTTTGCTAATTATAAAGAATTTGACAAATTTTCTGTAGAAATATAAAACTTTGTAAAAAAATTTTCTTACAGAAATTAAATTTTGACAAAATTTTCTATAGCGAATAAATTTTGCCAATTTGCTATAGAAATTAAAATTTGACAAATTTTATAATAGAAATAAAATTTTCGACAAAATTTTCCTATAGGAATAACAATTTTGACAAATTATTGTAAGTAGAAATTCAAAATTTGCAAATTTTGTATTATAAATTAAGATAACTAAATTCTATAGCAATATAAATTTTAACAAATTTCGTATAGAAATAAATTTGAACAAAATTTCTATTAGAAATAAAATTTTGAGAAAGATATTTCTATAGAAATAAAATTTTGCAAAATTGTATATAATACAAATTTTGTATTATAAATGTTGACAAAATTTTCTATAGAAATAAAATTTTGACAATATTTTCTATATGAATAAAATTTTGCAAGAATTTTGTAATAGAAATAAAAGTTTGCCAATTTATGTATTCTATAAATTAAAATTTTGGCAAAATTTTCTATAGAAAAAAATTTTGACAAATTTTCTTATAGAAACAAAATTTTGACAAATTTTCTATATGAATAATAATTTGCTAAAAATTTTGTAATAGAAATAAAAGTTTGCGCAATTTTTATTATAAATAACATTTTCGACAAAATTTTCTATAGAAATAAAATCTTTGACAAATTTTCTATAGAAAATAATATTTGCCAAAAAATTTCTATGGAAATACATATTTTTCCAAAACATTTTGTATAGAAAAAAATTTAGCTATATTTTGCTAAATAGAAATAAAATTTTGACAAATATTTATAATTACGAAATAAAATTTTGAGAAAATTTTCTATAAAATAATTTTGAGAAAATTTTCTTTTAGAAAATACAAATTTTTGCCATTTTCTATAGAAATAAAAATTTTGACCAAAATTTTGCCTATATAGAAATAAAATTTTGACAAATTTGCTATAGAAAATAAATTTTTGCGAAACATTTTTGTCAATAGAAATAAAATTTTGACAAATATTTTCTATAGAAAAATTAACAATTTTGACAAAATTTTCATAGAATAAAATTTTTGAACAAAATTTTCTATTAGAAATTAAAATTGACAAAATTCCTATAGAAATAAAATTTTGACAAAATTTTCTATAGAAATAAATTTTGAAATTTTATAATAGAAATAAAATTTTGAGAAAATTTTCTATAGAAATAAAATTTTGACAAAATTTGCTATAGAAATAAAATTTTGCAAACATTTTGTAATAGAAATAAAATTTTGCAAAAATTTTGTAATAGAAATAAAATTTTGACAAAATTTTCTATAGAAATAAAATTTGAACAAAATTTTCTATAGAAATAAAATTTTGAGAAAATTTCTATAGAGATATAATTTGAGAAAATTTTCTATTGAATAATATTTGCAAAATTTTCTTTATAGAATAACTTTTGAGAAATTTCTACAGAAAAAAAATTTTGGTAAATTTCTAAAAATAGAAAAAATTTTGAGAAAATTTCTATACAAATAAAAATTTTGACAAAATTTTTCTATAGAAATAAAATTTGACAAATTTTTTTTTTTTTTTTCTTTAAATATTTTGCTAAACTTTCTATGGAAATAACATTTTTGCAACATGTTAATTAGAAATAAGATTTTGCAAAATTTTGAACACACCAAAAATTTTTTCTGATTCAATCACCAAATTAATGATCCAGATGTAAATTTTTAATTGAAATGATCTTCAATCACGAAAAATGATAGTATCAATCACAGTTTTTAATTAGGCATAGAAAAAAATTAATTTGTTTTTTTTCAGAAATTTTCAATTAATTTTTTAACATTGATCAATTAAAAATATTCATTGTGTGATTGCAAAACTCAATAGTTATTAATTAAAAAAGGTAACTATTTATTAATTTACCTTTCTGAAATGGGCTTAGGGGTTTTATTTGGATTAACAAGACCTGATGTCAAAACAATCATGTGTTAATACATATTTATCACATTTTTAATTAAAGAAAATTAAAAAAAATACGGCGCGTTTTTAACTGAATGTCTTCAGATATTTGATGTAAAAAGTAATTGTATCAATTCACAATTCTTATTTAAAAATTTTCTAAAATTTTCAATCATGGACTTATATAACTTAATGTTTTATCATGATTAAAAAGTTAAATCTGTATCAAATTAATTTATTACATTTCAATTTTTCAAGGTTCAATTAACTTCTTAATTGGAAATATTTTGGTGAATATTTTTCTGTGAATATAAATAAACTTTACAAAATTTGTAATAGAAATAAATTTCTAAGAAAATTTTGTCAAAATTTTTGAGAAAATTTTACAAATACATTTAGAAATTTTACGTGAAATTAATTGGACAACTTTCTTAGATAAATCATATTTAGATGAATAACTTTTTAAAGAAATAAATTTCTGAAAATTTTACTATAGAAATAAAATTTTGAAGCAAAATCTTCTATAGAAATCAAATTTTTGGTTGGTTTAAGAATTATTTTAGTTCGAGTTGCAACCGTCGTACCAACCGCCGTGAAAGACTAAGAAGAAAACACAGTAACCGGTTATACAGAGCTATACAAAATTTGTGTACAATGCATTAGCTGTTTAATACGAAAACGAAAATAAAGTGCGAATAACTTATTTTAATGCACTATAACGTTAATATAGTAACATTCATTACATTTGATCACATGTACACCTCATTATAATTTCGACTTAATCATTTAATGCCTCGGTTGACGCTATTCTGACACCAATTAAGGTGGCTAAGTGTGAATTAAAGAAACGTCCACTATACGAAAATTCAATAGCTGGCAACACTTCGCCGGATTTCGTACTGGGTGTCTCTAGCTAGGGGGCTCATACAATGCTCCAAATTACCCAAAAGGTTCTAATACTTCATAGACGCAACAGAAATGTATTAGACATCTCAAGGTCAATCCACACTGCTGTTGTGTATGCACACCGTAGATGTCGCTTTTTCTTCTGCAAAAGAATGCATTTTTAATTTTTTAAGTGGTTTTCTTTTTTTTTGTGAAAAAAATAGCAGATTTTATGAAAGAATATAAAATACTGTACATTGACATCTTTTTTTAATGCAAAAACATTTGCTTTGCAAATTAAGTGAAGTTTGTTGTCTTTAATGTTTCTTTTTCTTTGCTTTGTCGCTTTTGGTAAACAAGAAATTTGTAAAATAATAATAAATTCGTTACATTTCAACATAAATTTTTAATGTAAATTGACTGATCTATACGGTAATTATTCTCTTCCCAAAAAGAAATTGAGTCAATTAGATTATAAAAATAAATTAATAAAAATCATTGTGAATCTGAGATGAGTCGTCATTGCGTCTTACTTTTGGTCTATGGTGTGATGTAGTGTACACGCAAACAAAAAATTCTTTGTGAATTGTCTATAAATTTTTTTTGCCTCTGGCAATAATCGCGTCGCATTGATATTTTCATTTCACCAATAGAAAACAGGGTTGCGTGAGTACATACATTTCATATTACTGCATAGAGGCCAAGACAATGTATAGACGTCTAAGTCCATTCACAATGATTTTGTTTCTATCGATGAGCAGACGACTAAATTTTTGCAGTCACGGACTCAATTTTCTTTGCAGAACGAGAATACCGTACAATAATTTAATTTACATTAAAAAGGGGGTGTAGATGTAAAGCATTTTCATATTCTTTCAAATGTTGAAAGAATGAAAACCAAATTTAAGAATCGCCATTTTATCTCTCTCTTTTT
>PGFW01032411.1:0-16008 GCA_003123925.1 Haematobia irritans | reverse complement strand
CCGCATACAGGGTAATCATAAGTCGAATTTATGTATTTTTCGGAAATTGGACGTCTGTAAATAGCCTTCGTCACATTGCTATTAATACTCATTGCACATATCCAGCCCATGTATAACTGTCACTATGAGTGAATATTAAGAGTGCATAACCGTTACAAAGGACACATAGTAAACATATAATGAAAATTATGATTACAAGGCCATTATGTTTACACTATTCGTTTGAGTAATCAAATATAATGGTGAAAATTTCATAATGCAATGTTACAACAGGACTGTTCGAAGTGTACTCCAGAGTAATAAAATGTCAACTGAAAAAAAACGTATTAAAATCAACGTAGGACATGAGCACATACTAAAAATGATCAAATAGGACGACAATAGGAATTGACAACATTTTAATAGCTATCAAAGTTAATGTTTGTTATACTCTTCCACTCCAAGATATGATGGAACAATTGACATAAAGAATATTGACCTTTCGTTTTTACAATAAGAATGTCATAAAGTTGTAAAATATTATTTTGTTGTGGTCTATTGACATATTACTGATTGGTTGAATATTTCAGTTATATATTGATCGGGTTATATGAGAGCTAACAAGTATATACGGCCGTAGGTTCGGCAAGCGAATCTTATGTACCTCCACCATGGATTGCGTAGAAACTTCTACTAAACACGGTCATACACAATTGAATTACTTTGGTTGCGGCCGATGGCAAGGCATCTTAAAACTTCTTAATCATCTTCTAAATTGTAAGTTAGTCCATGCGGGATATATAGTAGACAAAAGAAAGGTCGATTAAATAAGTATATATTCAGTTCTTGACTTTTATATGGGAAAAATAATTACGCGACCCGATATGAACCAAACTGTCTGGGCTAATTATAAAGCAGAATTGAAATATGGTGGGTCGCCTATGTCAAATTAATATGGGGCGGGCTACTAACAATTATTGAACACTGATTCTACCAAATAATGACAGATTTTTACTGAGTGCAAAATCTTATGTTTTGGAAGATTTTTCACTAATATTCCTCTCCAGGTATTGAAATGCTTCATAAATTTTCTCTATAGAAATGAAAATTTTGGACCAAAAATTTTCTGAGAAATAAAATTCTGAAAAAAATTTCTATGAGAAATAAAATTTTGACAAAAATTTTTCTATAAAAATAAAATTTTACAAAAATTTCATAAGAGATTATATTTAAATTAATTTTCTCGAAAGAATAAAATGTTGTGACTAAAAATTATCCTAATACCGAAATAAAATTTTGACAAAATTGTTCTATAGAAATATAAAAATTTAGACAAAATTTTCTATGGCAATAAAATTTGGTTAGATTATTTTTAGGCCTCTTAGAGGCTCCGCAAGCCAAATCGGGAATCGGTTTATATGGGGCATAATATAATTATGGACCGATGTGGACCAATTTTGGCATGGTTGTTAGAGACCATATACCAACACATTGTACCAAATTTAGCAGATCGGAATGAAATTTTGCTTCTCTTAGAAGCTCGCAAGCCAAATCTGGGGATCGGTTTATATGGGGGCTATATATAAAATCAATGCCGACGATGTCCGACCAATTTTGTGCATGTAGTTAGAGGCCGATATACCAACACCATGTTAACCAAATTCCCAGTCCGCGACGGATTGAAATTTTTCTTCTTTTGAAGGCTCTGCAAGCCAAATCGGGGATCGGTTTCTATGGCGGCGGCTATACATAATTATGGACCGTAGTGACCAATTTTTGTATGGCTTGTTAAATTACCATATACCAAATAGCATGTACTAAATTTCAACCGGATTATGCATGAATTTGCTCTCCTTTGAGGCTCCGCAAGCCAAATCTGGGTATCGTTTATTATGTGGGGCCTATATATTATAATTATGGACCGATGCGGACCAAATTTTTGCATGGTCGTTAGACACCAATATACCAACACCAATATACGAAATTTTCAGCCAAGATCGGATGTGAAATATGGCTTCTCTTTAGAGGCTCCGTACGTAAGCCAAATCTGGGGGTCCGTTTATATGCGGCTATACGGTAAAAGTGATCCGATATAGACCCATTGCCAATACATGCCGACCTACATAAATAACAAACTTACTTTTTGCTGCCAAGTATTCAAGTCAATAGCTTTGTTTCGTTCGGAAGTTAACGTGATTTCAACAGACGGTACGACGGACATGCTTAGATCGACTCAGAATTTCACACGACCCAGAACTTATATATTACTTTATTGGCGTCTGAGAGCAATATTTCGATGTGTTACAAACGGAATGACAAAGTTCAATATACCCCCCACGCTATGGTGTAGAGGTATAAATAGAAAATAATGGAACATAACATCACGTACCAGTATTTCATCTCCCTCCCGGTCATGAAATGAGAATTTACTCCCCTCCATAGGCATCTCGGAATTCAACTTTAAAGGGTCCGGTTTTATATGCGGCCCAGAATTATTAATTATGGACATCTTCTCTCTTCAAATTTCAAGTGGATCGTATGAAATTTGCTCTTCCAAGAGGCTCCGTAAGTCAAATATGGAGATCGGTTATATATAATTATGGACCGATGTGAAACAATTATGCGCGATTGTTACAGGCCATATACTGACGACATGTATTACATTTCAACCAGATCGTATGAAATATGCTCTTCCAAGAGGCCCCGTAAGTCAAATCTGGGCATGGGTTTATATGGGAACTATACCTAAATATGGTCTTATATGACCACCAATATTGAAATATATCATTAATTCAAAGATTTTGACCTTCCTTTAAAGATTTTGGTATTGATTTCGGGCCAAAGATGTAATTTATTTTAATTAAAGACATTTTATATAGCTTTAAATCTAGGCTCTATAAATTTAAAATTACACTCAAAAATAGTGAACCCTCCAATTTTAACTAAAAGCCAATTTTAGCTTTATTTTAATTTCATGGAAGTTTATTAGGTTTTATATAAAATTTCCATTTGCTCGTTATAATTTTGTTGTGTACGTTAGTTAAAAAGAAGTAAAAAAATGGGAAACCATTTTACACAAAATGAAGAATAAGGATTTAGTAAATATTTTACTTCTTTCACAAAATAGTTCATCAAATATTGTTTAGTTAATCGGGGGCTGCCAATTTCGCCGATCTATGCGGCAATTTTGACGATTTTTTACTTAAAAAATAGGAACTGCGCGATTTTTCCGATGTTTTTGCCCCAAAATTTCGATATTAGTCTTCGCGTTTCAAAAATTTGGACTAAGAAGCAGTTCGTTTACACATTTAGAGCCAGCAGAATAAATAATGGCATTTGAGCAGTTGTCAGATATGAGAAATTGCAAAGATTTTTTTTGTTAGAGATTTCAATACATGTACACTCAAAGAAAAAGTGAAACCTCTAATTTCACTAAAGCAATTTAACTTTATTTTAGTTCATCGGAATTATTATGTTTGGAGAAAGTTTCCTTTACTCTAATAATTTTTTGTATACGGTTAGATTAAATGAACCTAAGAACCGAGGAAAAAAATAATACTCCAAAATGAAGTAATAAGGATTAACTAAATTCGTGTCTTCCACAAAAGTAGGTTCAAGAATTTCTTTAAATTTGTAAATTTACCAAAATGCGTCCACGTGCACTTTCGTATGTGCACTAAAGACAATTCTGGCAATTTTTTAACTTCCAAGTTTTTCCCTCCCAAAGCTATAAAATGTTCTTTAAAAAGTGAAAAAAACTTAGTTATGTTCTAATAAATTTTTCTTAGAACTTGTTCGAAAAAATATTTACTTATTTTTATGACAATCGGCGTGATGGCCAACGTTTGTAATACTGTTAAGTTAAATTTTCTACAAATATTCAATATTTTTTCTAAAAATTAACGCGGAAGTTTGCTGGTGGGTTCACTGTTTTTTTTTAGTGTAGGAGCTATAACCTCCATATTATACCTACAGTATTAGTAACACGGTTGCCATTCATGCCAAAAATAATCCACGCAAAATTTGAACAAAATTTTATGCAAAATCTACCCAAATTAAAAAAAACAGTAATTGATAAAAATTTTTGTGGTTAGCAATATAATAAAATGTTGTTTTTATTCGAAAGGTAATGTTTTATATTGAATTTATAGAAAATTTGTTAAAATTTTATTTCTAAGCAGAAAAAAGTTGTCAAAATTTTATTTGTTATAGAAAAATATCGCAAAAATTTCATTTATATAGAGAATTTTGTGAAAATTTTAATTCTATAGATAAATTTTGTCATATTTTCTTCTATAGAAAAATTTTGTAAAATTTTAAATACTAAAACGATCTATTATTCTATTTTTAAATAAAAATCTTAAGTGAAATTAGTAAACTATACATTAAGATTTTTGTTGTTTGTTTGTTTTTGTATTTTTAATTGGCGCACAGCTGTTAGAAAATAGCGTTTTTCATAATGTTCGCGATATAAACAAAATATGTGTTTATGGGCACAATTTTTAAAACATAATATTATTTAAGTGCAAACATGTAATGTTTCTAAACTAAGCACAGCATGTTTGGGATAGCATCATATTATATGATTAGAATAAATATTATGTTTGGGGCATAATGTTTTCATAAAAAATTAATATGTGTTGAATGTTAAACATATATAAATTTACGAGAAATTTCAAGTAAAACATATATTATGTTGTGGATATCTTTACTCAAGAGAGCGACAGAGAGAAGAGTAGAGTATAGAGAAAGAAATAGAGGTGGAAACCGGAAAAGGGTTGACGAAAGATATCAACATAAACCGCGGCGAGGAGAATCAAAAAGAGAGCTATTTGTGAATTTTGTTTCGCAAAACTGTTTTATGATAAGGCACAAAAATTTGATATGACTAAGTCTTAAATATTATTAATTTGGAATATAGAATGAGTAATTCGGAGTAAAGAGAGAATAGCAGTTCTGAAACGCAAGAGAATAGATATTTGAAAAACCAGCAATGTGTTTTGCCTTGAAGTAGGATTTTATGTAATGTGTGGACATGTGTTTTGTTTTAAATGCAATTTTTGGCATTATGGGAACAATTTTTTTTTTCTTTGGTTGGCGTTAAAAGGAAGTCGAACGTACAAGAAGTAAGTCAAATAATTCAAGCAAATTTAAGTTTCGAGTTTTGCAGGCTAAAACAATTGAAAAAGTTATTTTCTTTAATGAATTATTAAAGAAAAGTAAAAGGCAAAACAAGGGTCCATTTTTAGAGGGCGATAATATCCAACTTAATAGCCGCGCCTTAAAGGTAAAAATGAATTTAAGGTAGCAAAACCAAGATATAGTTTTAATGCATTTAAAAATGGTGTTAAAAATGCTAGTAAAAAACTGTTCACGCCCTAAATAAATTTTATGTGTATATTATAAAATTATTTATGTATGTTTAAGCTGCGACTAGCCGACGTTCTTCTTGTTGTTAGAGTTTTTGAAATTTCCTTCCAAATTTCCAAAGCTTTTAATAACCAAAACAGTTTGTTTTGTTACAAAATTGTAATTTTTGCAATAAAAAATAATATTTTATCCAAAAAAGCTTCAGTCCATTTTCCGTTTGCACTGTTCTTTTCTGAATAATAAAAGAAAAATAAATATAAATGTGTAAATTAAAAAAAAAAAAAAAAAAAAAAGTGGTGTTTCAAGTCGGAGCAGGGATTGAAACCCACGGACCGCCTTGGCATGCAAGGGCAGAACATGCTAACCACTGCTCCACGTGGCCAACAAATATATGTTTTGTTAAATAATGTTATGTTTGCATGGGCTCCGTGGGGCTGCAAAACTATGCTATATAAATGTAACTTAAAAGCGATAAATTGTCTAGCTGGTGACTATAACAGCTACGTAGCGCCAGTGGATAGTGTGTTGGCTTACAAACTGTATGGTCGCTGCGGTTCGAATCTGCCGTCCCAGGCGAAAGGTAAAAAATTAAAAAATATATAAAATTGAATTGAATTTACTTCAACATTATTTGTGAATTAGGCAGAAAAAGGTCACAAGAACTAAAAAATTTCTGTGGAAGTGAAAAATTATGTGAGGGCATGAGCACAATGCTTCTTTTGTGGAAAATTCTTCCAAGCAAATAATAATATTTTTGGGCTGAAAATGCTTCCAGAACATATTAAATATGTTCCCACATAAAACAAATATATTAATGCTTTTTGGCAGTTATCCAATAATATATGTGCTTTCCTGGAAAATATGTTTTGGAAGCATATGTTAGAGAGATGCGATTTTTTTTTGAGGCGTGCAGTATAGGCATTGGGCCATTAAGTAAATGTTTTTTTATGTTAGGCTATTAATACAGAAAAACTGATTCATTATGGCTCGTATTTTGTTGAAATGCCATAATTATGTATCTTATTCTTTTAATAATTTTTTTATTAAATAATTTTATGATAAATAAATAGTATTTGTTTTTTAGCCAAAAAATTTTTTATTGGCTTCAATATTATTTACATTGGGCAGAATTTTTTTTTAAACGATTTAAAACTAGAGAACGATGTTTTTAAAAAAAAGTAACGATTTTTCTTAATTTATTGGCATTCCTGGAGTAAAGTGCCCTTCAGATTCTCTTCTGTCTAAATTAAACTAGCGAGAATTCATGGAGATTCGTGTTGATGAAGACTGCTTCGATTCAAAACTGCCGACTCAAGTTTTTAGTTTTATTTAGGGGCTTAGTTATAAATGACATGACCGTGCATTTAGATGCCTTTGATTGTGAGCACTTTTGTGGAGCCAGTAATTTAAGAAAGAATTTATGTGGGCTGGCTTAAAAGTCTCACCAGGAAAACAGACAAATCCACGAAACATTATAAAATTTCCTGAAAAAATCCTTAAAAAATGTTGATTGAATCTAAAATTTTTTTATGTTTTCAATGTGAATCTCCTTCAATGATGAATCGTGTTTATCGAAGACGAAATTTATATAGGACCCTTTTGCGCACAGGATTGCTTGAGTACGTGTGTAGTGTGTATTTGTTTGCTTTTTCTGGCCATCTCCCTCATCAATTTTATGAAGGGTTTTCCACAATAAATTTTCTTTGAAAATACATATCTTTCGTATTCATGCAATCGCAATGGAATGCATGGGCTGGTTAACCATCTATCATGGATCTCTGTAAATCGGCTTTTGTTTGAATTCATAGCTAACTTGCCTTGGTTAAGATGACTGGCTGTCCGGCGGTGGTGCTAGCTGCATGTACACCGCGTCGCAGGTTTTAGTTGTGGGGCGTGTGTGTATGTGTGTTTGGATATTTATGTTTTGCATTGGCTGGCCATTGATATGCAGTTAACGGTTTCCTGGTTAGACAGAAACAGAAACGCCTGGTTACCAATTTTGGTTTTGTGATAAAAATAACCATCACCCAGCATAACCATTCCAGTATAGATGGGGCGACGCCATGTTGCTACTACTCCAGTTTTCAAGGCTAATGCATATGCTGCTCATTGCACCACAAATGGACGAGTGGACGAGCGCGCGTTGTAACATACAGCTAGTCCTCCACTCATTCATTGTTATGTCAACACGGTAATTCTATTTCGGAAATTATCATGTTTTCAAATTTAAGGGAGTATTTTGCTAATTTAAAGTTAATAATTGGGGGTTTTCAGTAGAATATTTAATACATTGTTGTGTGTATGTGTCCTTTTGAAATTGGGATTTTCTTGGTTTTTTGCCTAGCCGAAGGGATTCAATTGAAACCATGAATAAACTAAATACTCGTAAACATGAAAATGAAGTGTTTCTGTTGTTTTTCGCTATCGAACAATTTTCAAATCTGAATGACAATTAAATTTTCAATGAACCACATTCCCTGCCCTCGAATAGAGCAAATTGAGGAGTTTCATTTCAAGCGATGTCAATAAAGACATTAAAGGGAAATGTAAGCTAAATTTTCATGTATGAATCCCGCTACGTGTCCTCGAAATGTTGGTTGCCAACAATATTTTTGAATTTTTAGACAAAAGCGGTGGTCTTTTAGAATTTTTTGAAAATAATGCCTTCAAATTACAGTTGTATAGGCAACTACGAGATGCGTCCAACTATGGACACAAATATTATTCATTTATTTTAATGAATAATGTAAAACCAAAATAACAAGTATATATGGCCGTAAGTTTCGGCCAGGCCGAATCTTATGTAGGCCTTCACCCCAATGGAGTTGCGTAGAAACTTCTACGAAAGACTGTCATCCACATCCGAATTACTTGGGTTGCGGTAACACTGCTTATTTAACACCATATTCTAAATTGAATGTTAGTCCATACGGGGTATATATTAAACAAAAAAATGCCGATTAAATACGTATATAATTCAATTTGACAAAATTTTCCATAGAAATAAAATTTTAACAAAGATTTTTCTATAGAAATAAAATTTTACAAAATTTTCTGTAAGAAAAATAAAATTTTGAACAAATTTTTTATAGAAGATAAATTTTGAAAATTTGCTATAGAAATCAAAATTTTAAAAAAATTGCTATAGAAATAAAATATTGACAAATATTTCCTATAGAGAATAAAATTTTTGACTAAAAATTTTCTATAAGAAAAATAAAATTTTTAATTTAATTTAATTATTTTTAGCTCGAATGGCAACCATGAATTATGAACCGATATGGACCAAATTTTTGTGTGAATTGGGGATCGCTATATATAACTTTAGACCGATAGTGGACGCAATTTTGGCATGTTGTTAGGCGGCCATATACTTAACACCACGTTCCAGAAAAATTTCAAGCGGATCGGATGAATTTAGCAGTTTTCCAAGAGGCTCCGAGGAAAAATCAGGGGATCGGTTTATATGGGGGGCTATATGATAATTATGGACGCGATATGGACCAATTTTTGCATGATTGTTGAGAGACGGCATTATACTTAACACGCACGTAGGCAAATTTCAAAGCGGAATCGGATGAATTTTGCTCCTCTAAGAGGCCGCTGGAGGTCAAATCTGGGGATCGGTTTAATATGGGGCTATATAGAATTATGGACGCGATATGGACAAAAGTTTTGCATGGTTGTTAGAAGACCATATAACTAGTACCGATAGTACCAATTTCAGCCGGATCGGAATGAATTTTGCTTCATCTTAAAGGATCCGCAAACAAAAATCTGGGGATGCGTTTATAATGTGGTTATATATAATTTTGGACCCGAATATGTACGCCGACTTTTTTGCATGGCTGTGGAGAGCGCGTATTACTAACACCACGTAGAAATTTCAACCGAGGATCAGATTGAATTTTGGCTCCTCGCAAGAGGCTTCTGGAGTTCAAATCTGGGGATTGGTTTATATGGGGGCTAATATATAATTATGGACGCGATATGGACCAAAATTTTTGTAAATGATTTGTTAGAGACCAATGATACTTGCAGCCAACGTACCAAATTTCAAAAAGCGGAAATCGGAATGAATTTTGCTCGCTCTAAGGGGCTCTGGAGGTCAAATCTGGTGGATCGGTCCTATATTTATAAATATGGAGCCGATATGGACAAATTTTGGCATGGTTGTTAGAGACCAAAATATAACTAAGCAAGCGCAAAAATGTAGCCAAATTTCAGCCAGATCGGATGAAATTTGCTTCTCTTAGCGGATCCGCAAACCGGCAAATCTGGGGATCGGTTTTAATATGTGGGGCTTACTATATAATTATGCGACCGATATGTAACCACTTTTTGCATGGTTGTTAAAAGACCATGATGCTTAACCATGTACTAAATTTTCTTATAGAAATAAAATTTTTGACAAAATTTCGATAGAAATACAAATTTTGACAAAATTTTTTTATAGAAAATAAAATTTGAACAAAATTTTCTATGGAAATAAAGTCTTGAGCAAAAATTTTGCTATAGAAATAAAAATTTTAAAAAATTTTCTATAGAATTAAAATATGACAAATTTTTCCTATAGAAATAAAAATTTGACAAAATTTCTATAGAAATAAGCATTTTGACAAAATTTTGCTATAGAAAATAACATTTTGAACAAAATTTTCTACAGAAAAAAAAATTTTTGACAAAATTTTCTATAAGAAAATAAATTTTGACAAAATGTTCTATAGAAATAAAAATTTTGACAAAATTTTCTAGTAGTAAACAAAAATTATTGTATAAATTTTCCGATAGCAAAATAAAATTTTGACAAAAAATTTCTATAGAAATAAACTTTTGACAAAATTTTCTAATTATGCAATAAAAATTTTGACAAATATCTATAAGAATAATATTTTGACAAATTTTCTATAGAAATAAAATTTTGATAAAATTTTATATAGAAAATAAAAATGTTGATAAAATTTTTCCTATAGAAAATGAAATTTTTGTATAAAATTTCTAATAAGAAATAAAAATTTTTAAAAAGTTTGTTCTTAGAAGAGTAAAATATGACACCTCTAATTTCTTTAAAATAAAATTGTTGACAAATTCTATAGAAATATATAATTGACATATATTATCATAGATATAAATTGACTAAAATTCTATAGAAATGAAATTTGACGAAAATTTTCTATAGGAATAAAATTTTTGACAAAATTTCTATAGAAAATAATTTTGACAAAATTTGATATAGAAACAAAAATTTTAAACATTTTCTATAGAAATTAATATTTTGATCAAAATATTTGAAAAAATTTTGCCTAATAGAAAATAACATTTTGACAAAATTTTGGCTATAGAAATAAATAATTTTGATAAAATTTTCTATAGTAATAAAATTTCGAACAAAATTTTCCATAGAAATAAAATTTCGACAAAAATTTTCTATAGAAATAAAATTTCGACAAAAAATTTCTATAGAAATAAAATTTTGACAAAAATTTTCTATAGAAATAAAATTTTGACAAAAATTTGGCTATTAAGAAATAAAATTTTTGAACAAGAATTTGCTAATAGAAATAAAATTTGTTGACAAAATTTTACTATAGAAATAATAATTTTGACAAAATTTTCTATTTAGAGAATAAAATTAATTGACTATCCGTAGTATTCGGATACTTAACTAATCGATTTCGATTATTATTAATAGTTTGCAGAAAAATAAAAAATGTTTAAAAATCAATTCACCACTCCCCCTAACAACATCTTTTGATCCAGACAACAAAAATTCTTAGTCTTTGGCTTATTTCAATAAAATTAAAATTGAACTTGATGCTTTAAAACTCCGCATCAAATGAAAATAGCAATCTAAGACTTGACATAAACTCAACTTCTTTCAAATGGGAAATTTACTATCCTCACATGACAGTCCAAAGTGGTAATTCCCGCAACGCCACTGTGTGTGTTGGTGGCTGCAACTTTTCGCTATCTGGCTTAAGTGAAGGCGTCACTGTGGCCTGGTTGATGCTACAGCTACAAGCAAATGGCAATGTTCATGATGCCGTTTCCTTTTCTACGGCCATCCTCTCGTCATATGGCGCTTCATATTACATACAGTCTTCTTTTTTTTTCGGCATTGAAGGGGTTCGAGTATGACAATCAATTGGCTTTTGTTGTCAAATTTCAAAGGTGTTTAGCGCACATCCCAGTCGGTTTATAGTAGATACAAAAATGCTGTCGACCATGGAAAAAGGCAAACAAAATGATTTTTTTTGGCCTTTTTTTTTTTGAAAGACCAAACCTGAAGATTCAGTTTCATTCATTCATATTTGAATTTCATAAAAAGTTTTGTAGGTATTGAGCTTAGAAAATTTTGAAATTTCATTTCTAATGGGCCAGAAACGGAAATAGTTGCTCTTGAATATAAATGCTCGATTTGCATGGCACATGAAAAAAATAAGTTTCGGAAAACGAAATGGTCTAAAAAAAATGTGCCGGAGGCTCTTTGTTTTTAGAGTGAAGCATTGGTCTTGGTTTTTTGTCCCCATTATGTTTATTTAAGAGTTGCTCTTGTATGTTTGATTATGAAAATGCCATACGATACACAACAGCAACAACATCTATAGAGAGACAACATTTTTTGGTTGTTGTTGACATTGTTGTTTATTTGTTCAAGCAACATTTTATGCGAACGTTTCTCGATCCCATGTCTATTTGCAGAATTTCATTTTTCATGTTGGTAAGAGGAGTCCTTACAGACGAGCAAGTACTTACAGATGAGCAAGAGCAACGTAACGTCAGTTGAACAAGAACACAATGCTTGTTGCTACTTGGATGTTCATTTATTGCATATTTTTGGAAATGTCGATATGTTTTGACAATTTCAGTTTTTTAATATGAGAAAAGTGAAGTTTATTTGAGATGGCTTGTATGTCGCAGCATGGGTTTTTTTTCAATTTTGATGGTTTTGGATTATTTTTTAATAAAATTGGGAAGATGTCGGCGAGTAAACATTGAGACAGATCTAATATGCTAGCAATTTCGTAGGGAAAATGGTAATGGCTAATTATTTATCAGACTAACTACGCTAAATTTACTGCTCCAAATTGTCGCGCTATTGGATTGAGATGTAGAGATTTTGGTGGCCACAGTTCTTTTAAAAGTTCGTTTTTTGTGACTCGGACTGAGTCCTGTTGGAGAGGCATGGTCAGTTGGTATAATTTACAATTTGTAGAATTTTTTCTGTTGTAGATTGGTAGAATCCTGATGTTTTGGTAAAGATTTTGCAAAATATTCCTATTCAACTAAGATGTAGCTTCACTAAATAAATACCGTTGCTAGCAAACAACATTTTAAACATAAAAAATTTTTGGACAATAATTTCCTCTAGAAATAAAAAATGTTGACAAAAATTTTCTATAGAAAATAAAATTTTGACAAAATATCTCTATAGAAAATAATATTTTGAGCAAAATTTCTTCTAAAAAATAAAATTTTGACAATTTTCCTATATGAATATAACATTGGGACAAGATTTTTATCGAAATAAAATTTTGACAAAAAATCATGCTACAGAAATAAAAATTCTGTGAAAAATTGTTCTATAAAATAAAATTTTTGACAAAAAACATTCCTATAAGAAATAATGTTTGATGAAGATTTTTCTATACAATAAATTTTAACTAAAGCCAAATTTTTGAAATTTTGTACGTTGAGTGTTGGTATGTGGTCTCTAACAACCATGCCCTAAAAAAATAAGATTTTGACCAAATTTTCTATAGAAAATAATATTCGGACAAATTTTCATATCGAAAATTTTGACAGAAAATACTGCTAGAGAAATAAAATAAATAATAAAGAGAAAAATTTTCTATAAAAATAAAAATTTAAGAAAATTATTTACAGAAATAAAATTTTGAAAAATTTTCTATAGAAATTAATATATTGGAAAATTTTCTACAGATATAAAATTTTGAGTAAATTTTCGCAATAGAATACATTTTGCTACATTTTACATTGAAATAAAGTTTTGAGATTTTTTTTTTAAGCAAATTTTTGACGAAAATAAAAAATTGACGAATTTTCTAATAGAAGAAATAAAAAATTGACGAAATTTTCTATAGAAGTAAAATTTGGAAAGCTTTTTATTTGTGGAAATTTTTCTTCTATCTAATAGAATAACATTTTGACAAAATTTTCTATAGAAATAAGATATTGAAACCAAAATTTTCTTATAGAAATAAAATTTTGAAAGAAGCGTTTTCTAAAGAAATAAAATTTTTTACAGAAAATAAAATTTGAGAAAATTTTCTAGCAGAAATTACATTTTACTAAAAAATTTGAAATTGAAATTAACAGTATTGACAAAATTTTTCTATTAAAAATATTTTGACAAAATTTTTCTTTAGAAATAATATTTTGACAAAAACTATCCTCTAAAAATAAAATTTTGATGCAAATTTTCTAAATAGAAATAAGAAAAAAAAAAAAAAAAAGAAAGAAAAAAAAAAAAAAAAAAAGAAAAAAAGAAAACATTTTGACAAAATCTTTCGAATAAAATTCTGTGACAACAAATTTTCACATAGATATAAAAATTTTGACAAACCTTCTTTAGAAATAAACATTTTCACAAAATTTTCTATATAAATACAATTTTGAAAAAAAATTTAAAATTATATACATGGTGTTAAATATGTGGTCTCTAACAACCAGATTTGCACAAAATCTACTACAGAAATAAAATTCTGGCTATAAAAAAT
The DNA here is from genome assembly GCA_003123925.1 of Haematobia irritans. Classification (NCBI taxonomy): domain Eukaryota; kingdom Metazoa; phylum Arthropoda; class Insecta; order Diptera; family Muscidae; genus Haematobia; species Haematobia irritans. Next base: position 1,918 of record PGFW01032411.1, on the reverse strand, counting down.
ATGTCTGTAGAAATTAAAATTTTGACAAAAAACTATCCTATAGAAATAAAATTTGGCAAAAATTTTCTTTATACAAATAAAATGTGAGCAACATTGTTTACTGAAATAAATTTTGAGAAAAAATTTTCTTTTAAGAAATAAAATTTTTGAGAAAATTTTCTATGAAATAAGAATTTTGACAACATTTCTATAGAAAATGAAAATTTGAAGAAAAAATTTTCTACTGAAATAACATTTTGGAAATATTTCAAATAGAAATAAAATTTTGAGCTACATTTCTATAGAAATAAAATTTTGAGAAAAATTTTCCTATATAAAAAAAATGACGAAATATAAATTTTCAGCAAAAATTTTCTATAGAAGTAAAATTTGTAAAAAGCTTTTTTGTAGAATTTCTGGCTTTTTATAGAAATAACATAGAAATAACATGTTGACCAATTTTTTTAAAGAAATAAAATTTTTAAGACATTTTCGAGAGAAACTAAAATTTTAAGAAAGTTTTGTATAGAAATAAAAATATTGAGAAAAATTTTCTACAGAAATTAACATTTTGAAAAAATTTGCCATAGGAAACAAAAATAATTTGACAAAATTTTCTTAATAGAAGTAACATTTTTGAAGAACGATTTTTAAATTTTGTTAGTGTTTTTGGAAATTTTTTCTTCTTTCTCTAGAAATAAAATTTTGACCACGGTTAGGTTATGTAAGGGTTAGATGGCAGTCCCGATGTATCAGGCCTGGGCACTTAGACTATTCAGTCCTTTGAATGCCACAGTGGTGAACTTCTCTCTTATGCACTGAGTTGCTGGCCCGATTCCATGTTTAAGCTCAATGAGCAAAGGGACCTCTTTTTTTATAGCCGAGTCCGAACGGAAGCGGTTCCACATTGTAGTGAAAAGGCCACTAGAGAAGCTTTGAAACCCTGAGATTGTCACCAGCATTACTGAAGGTGGGATAATCCAACGCTGAAAAAACTGTTTTGGTATTCGTCGAAGCAGTAATCGAACTCGACTGCCTTGTGTATGCAAGGACGGGCATGCTATCGCAATTGGTCCAAGCACGTTGCTCCCGAAAAAGTGTGAGCTTAAATTTGTTATTGGAAATAGAATTTTGGAGAAAATTTTATAATAGAAATAAAATTTTGAAAAAACTATGAACGAAATAACCATTTTGACTATTTTCTATAAAAATAAAAATTTTAAAATAAATTTATGACGAAATAAAAATTTTAACAATTTTCTATAAAAATTGAGCAAAATTTCTATAGAAGTAATATTTTGAAAAATATTTTTTAATTTTGGTAGCATTTTTGGTAAAATTTTCTTCAGCATTTGGAAGATTAATTTTGGCAGGCAAGAGGCAACCATGGTTCAGTGGTGCGAAATGTTTGTTCTGCGCCATGATCAAATGCTGTCTAGGAGGACCTTTTTTTCCTGATAATATTCCGCCATTTTATTTTGACGCCCACGATCGATGAATACTAAAGCGAGTACGACCATCGGCCATAAAACGCCCCACACTAATACCAATAGCTGCACTTGAGTTCTGGCGGCCAAATCGAAGGTGTACATTTTCAGTTGACGGCCCTTGACCAAGTAATATTAGTTTTCCCGGTGAAAATGTTGTCTGGTGTGCTCCGTGCTGTATAATCTGTTATTTAGGTTTATAATAGAGTCTTATCAATCATGTCTCATTGGAAGAGGGGAATGAGCTTCGATGGCAAGGCCGCAATATGCCCCCACGCCTAACTTCTATTCACTAAATACCAGACAAGCGAGCCACACATTCAGTCAATTCAATTGAAAACCAAACCCCCAATTTGAGTAGAATCCTACTTTTCGAAATGTTCAAATTCTTCATCAAATTAGATCTTTCGCCCGAAAAAGCCTCCAAACTAAAACATTTCACAGCTTTATTC
>PGFW01032404.1:40571-53955 GCA_003123925.1 Haematobia irritans | reverse complement strand
ATTTTGTCAAAAAATCTATGATAATTTTACGTTATTATTATTCGACTTAATTTGGTGTACCTTTCTGTAAAAAATGAGCTCTGTTTGTGAATATTTTGAAAACTAATAAAATGATTCTTCGGAAGCCTATTGCAGTATGTACAAGAAAATTTTTAGTTGTCGAGACTCTTCAACACGGTCTTTAATATAAAAATATAAAAAAATCCAATATTTTAATGTTTATCTACGGTATTGTTACCGCAATTATAGCGAAGGAATTTAATTTTTATATCAAAACATTGAAGTATTTTTTCCTTCATTAATATTAAATAAAGCTTTTTTGCTACATTTGGGAAAACCCCGGTTGGACCGGGTTGGTTATGCCGGTTATTTAAACACTACACTGAAAAAAAGCATGCCCGGTTCCAAAGATTTTGTCTTTACTTTAAAAATTTTGGTATTGATTCCGAGCCAAAAAGCGGAGAATACAAGTAAGGATAACTTTTAAGACACCAATTTCTTTTTAAATTTGGGTTTTGTGTACTTGCTTCTAGTGAAGCAAATTTTATTTTTCGCTTTTTCAGTCTTTTTTCTTCAAATATGCATATCAATCCTTTTAAAGAAAACGCAGTTAACGACAACTTTATTTTCCAAATTAAGAACTCGACTTTCCATTAGAAATTAAGCTATGTTTCAAGTAATAAACGTCTTAAAAATGAAGTGTTGAAAAATAAGTGTCCATATTTGAACGATTTTTGCTTTGTAGTCAAGATTCAAAACGGCAAACAAATTTAAAGAGCAATTTCATTAAATTTAAAGAATTTTTTCTAAATTATTAAGTCAAGTTGACCTAGTCCAAACATTTTTTCTTTCATGTTATGATACCCATTTTTAAGTGAAATCACTTAATTATAAGGATAATACGACTTCATTGAGAAGTTTATTGACTTTTGGACAAGGAAAAAACTTTATGGTAGAGAATTTCGTCTTAGTAAAGCTGTCATTACACGTTGTATTACATTGTGGCGAGTTATAATGACTACTTGTAATGACAACAATAAATACTTCTCGGTAATTTTCGAATTGTTATTCTCACATTTTTAGGCAGTTGTAGTTAATAAAGGGTGATTCTTTTGAGGTTAGGATTTTCATGCATTAGTATTTGACAGATCACGTGGGATTTCAGACATGGTGTCAAAGAGAAAGATGCTCAGTATGCTTTGACATTTCATCATGAATAGACTTACTAACGAGCAACGCTTGCAAATCATTGAATTTTATTACCAAAATCAGTGGCAGAAAATCCGCTTTTTATCGACAAATTTGTTTCAGCGATGAGGCTCATTTTTGGTTGAATGGCTACGTAAATAAGCAAAATTGCCGGATTTGAGTGAAGAGCAACCAGAAGCCGTTCAAGAACTGCCCATGCATCCCGAAAAATGCACTGTTTGGTGTATAAGAGACAGGTTTGTACGCTGGTGGAATCATTGGACCGTATTTTTTCAAAGATGCTGTTGGACGCAACGTTACGGTGAATGGCGTTCGATGCTAACAAACTTTTTGTTGCCAAAAATGGAAGAACTGAACTTGGTTGACATGTGGTTTCAACAAGATGGCGCTACATGCCACACAGCTCGCGATTCTATGGCCATTTTGAGGGAAAACTTCGGAGAACAATTCATCTCAAGAAATGGACCGGTAAGTTGCCACCAAGATCATGCGATTTGACGCCTTTAGACTATTTTTTGTGGGGCTAGGTCAAGTCTAAAGTCTACAGAAATAAGCCAGCAACTATTCCAGCTTTGAAAGACAACATTTCCGAAGAAATTCGGGCTATTCCGGCCGAAATGCTCGAAAAAGTTGCCCAAAATTGGACTTTCCGAATGGACCACTAAGACGCAGCCGCGGTCAACATTTAAATGAAATTATCTTCAAAAAGTAAATGTCATGGACCAATCTAACGTTTCAAATAAAGAACCGATGAGATTTTGCAAATTTTATGCGTTTTTTTTTTTTAAAAAGTTATCAAGCTCTTAACAAATCACCCTTTACATGATGTTGGAACTAGTAAAAACAGATGAAAAATTAAAGTTTTTAATATTAGGTTTATTTATTGTTTTATTTATTTCAAATCTAGATTCTATAGATTTATACAATGGGTGGTTATTGATTGAAATGGATAATTTTAATCAGTTCATATGGGTGACATATCAAAAATAAAAATTTAAAAATTAATGGTATTTCCTGCCCTTAAAATAAATTGAAGACATGTCAGGTACAAATTGCTCTAAATTAAATATGACCCAATATAAACCAAATATAGGGTTATATCAAAACATGGACCAATATGTGTACTAAATTTAACATAGCTTTTAACTGACACTAACACAACTCTTACCTCCAGATTTAAAATTTAAATCCAATCAGATGAAATATGCGACATCCATGCTCTCAAGAAGTCAAATCGGGAGATCGGTTTATATCCGGGCTATTGCAAAACATAACCCGATGTATACACTAAATTTAGCACAGCTCGATATGCTCCAAAATTTGGCACATCTCTTTACGAACCTAAAATACCTCTTAAAGTCAAATCGGTACATCGGCTTATAATGGGGTACAAAAAACAAGGATCGATATATGCCAAATCTGGCACAGCATTTTACAGACCTAAAATAACATTAATTTTAAATTCAAGCAATTCAGATGAAAATTACAGCTTCCATGTCCTCATGAAATCAAATCACCAGATCTGTCTATATGGTGTCTATACCATAGATCGATATATACCAGCTTTTTACCTAAAACCTAAAATAGCACTATATTTTCAATTTCATGAAAATCTGATAAAAGTAGTCAAATCGGGGCTATATCGAAACATGTATCTATATAGCCCATCTTCGAACTTGACCTGTCTGCAGACAAAATAAGAGTTTGCACGATTGCCTCATTATTGAAGGGTGTAGCGTGACAAAATAATCTCCACAATGCACTGAATAGTATAACTGAGTCTGTAACTAAATCGGGCCGCCACTTTAATCATCTCCGCCACTGGAAGTTCAAACGCCATTACAGTCAATGTGTTATTTCTATATCGCCGGAGAGCAGCAAATGCTTTATTTCATGACTTCATTTTTCGATTGAAGAACACAGTAGAATCTAATATTAACCATTTTCCACCATGGCAAAAATCATCTTATAGATGTTTATGTAATCCGTTATGACTAAGGTGGTTCAAAGCAAAGTATGCATGGTGGTGAGTATTTAAGATTTGGCTTCGGAGTTTATTGAGATTTTATAATTGTTAGGAATATTCTTTAATCAATAATCTGGACGATACATGTATGTGGTAGCTATATCTGAATATTTGGAAATTTTCATTATTCATTGGCATTCGTTTTTTTTTTGAAAAATATAAATTTAAAATTAAATGTAACTTGTAGCCATTTTGATGTGAGCCAATCTTAAATGCTTGGCAAATTTATTGAACCCTGACCACATCATATGACGGATGTGAATCGCAGACTGAGGAATTAGACTAGAGATTTATGTTCTAATATTTATACATATGGAAGGTTTTTAGTGTTTTCCCCAATATTGATTGCAACTAAGTAATATCAGGTGATTCAACTGTTTAAAATAAATTTCCTATGTAGGAAAAGGTAGAAAGATAAACCGTCATTGCAATGGTATGTGTGGCTTTTATTGGTGCAAGTAACAGTAACGGAAAGGCAAACACAATTTACCAATGAATTTCAATTTGTGCAAATTCAAGAAATCTGCATACATATTGAATAAATATAAAATCTCATTCATCGCACGGCGCCTGAACATCTCCGTAGGTACTTACTCTGGAGTGAACTTGAAAAAAGGCAAGCTAAATATGGCCACTAGAATGTATGAATGAACCAGAGATACGGAAGAGTAACAGATGCTTGGTATATGTACAGTGAGTATCAACATTAGGTGTCAAAAAAGTCAAATCGCTTCTTACACCTAACGAATCAAATTGGTGAAATCCGAACAATAACAAATGAAATAATAGTAATATTAATTATTACTATTCGTTGTCTTACACTCTTTACTACAACGAAAAATTAGGTTAGGTTAGGTGGCAGCCCGATGTATCAAGCTCACTTAGACTATTCAGTCCATTGTGATACCACATTGGTGAACTTCTCTCTTATCACTGAGTGCTGCCCGATTCCATGTTAAGCTCAATGACAAGGGACCTCCTTTTTATAGCCGAGTCCGAACGGCGTTCCACAACCCTCTTCTTAACTTTTAGTTAACTTAACTTTTAGTCTATTAGAGGTTGTAATTTCGTGAACTGTAGTTAAAAAGTACAACGGGGCATTAAATTTTTTTCGCTTTGGGGAAATCTCAAAATGTGTAGCAAAATTTAGTTCAATTTTCGTACGAGTTAGTTCATTCTTCCTATAAAAAAGTTTACTTTTTTCGGTGTACTATTTTTTTCCTTTTCTTTATTTATTATTTAATTAAATTTACAATGAAATTATAAATATAATTATAAGTTTTGACTGCTAGGGTCTTAAGCTTTTATTTTATTATTATTGAGTTTAAAGGTGTGCTTGTGAGAAATATTTTACTCACGCTCACGCACACTCACGACGGAAAAATCTTACTCACGCATATTCACGATATTTTTTTGGAGCTTACGCTCACGCACACTTGCGAAAAGAAAATTTGTACTCGCGCACACTCACGCACGAAAAATACAATGAGTTATGAGTTAGTTGTTCACGGAGAAATTATTTTCGTGACTCACGCACGACATTTATTTTTTTTAATCACGCGTCAGTCACGACAATTTCGTGTCACGTGCACACCACTTATTTGTATAATATGTCAGGCTGGTACAACAAAAAGCAATTCTTATAAACGATAGTACAAGCTTTATAATGATATTAAATTTCATGTTAATTAAATTGAAAAAAAAAAATAATTTTAAAATGATTATAAATATAATAACAATAAAATGTATAACGTTATAATGAAAAACAAAAAATTTAAACTGTTTAATATAACTTTTAATAAATAAATCATATTATAAATTTTTTCACAAACAGAATGACTTATTTATGTTTAGCCATAACATTTATAAAGATCACTTTTGAACTGAGCGGTATTGCTGAATTTTTGTAGATCTGGAGGCAAAGTTTTCCAAAGACAAATGGTAAAGATGAAGAATTGTCGTTCATATACTAAGGTTTTGAAACGTGGTAATATCATTTTCGTTGACTTGGAAAGCGGGTCAATTCACCCGTGTACACTGAAAAACGTATTATCGTGCGACCAAAAATTTCACGTGCTTAAAATACGAATGCGAATTTTTCTTAACATAGAAGACGTATTTTTGTGATGTATAAAATTTTTTCCTTCTCCAAAAGTCGATAAACTTTTCAATGAAGTCGTTTTTCTTAATGTTAAGTGATTGGACTTAAAAATTGGATATTCTAACGTGAAAGAAATTTTTGTTCGGGTAGGTCAACTTGGTTTAATAATTCTGAAAAATTCTTTAATGGAGTAGTCTTTAAATTTATTGACTTCTTCATCTGTACTAAAAGCAAAAAAAATTCAAAAATAGTACATGTTTTTCAACATTTTATTTTAAAAGACTAATTTTACTTGAAACGTAGAAAATTTCTACTTGAAGTCGATCTGAATTCGAACATTTAAGTTGTCGTTAATACGATTTTAAAGCACATTAATGCACATGAAGGAGCAAAAGAGTAAACGAATAAATAAAATTTGCTACCTAGAATCAAGTACGCAAAACATAAATTTAAAAGACAATTCTGTCTTAAAAATATGTTTATTTCAATTCTTCGCTTTTTGGCCGCGAATCAATACCAAACCCATTAGTGTAAAGACAACATCTTTGGGACCGGCCATGCTTTTTTTCAGTGTAGAAAATCTAGTGAAGAATTGATAGATATTTGACTATAAGTAAATTATTAGATGATATGTTGAATATCTGCACCCTCAAAAAAAAATCGTTTCTCTAACATATGTTCCAAACATATTTTGCATGAAGCACATATATTATTGGATACTGCCGAATCATTAATATGTTTGTTTTATGTGAACATATTATATGTTTGGAAACATTTTGAGCCCAAAAATATTATATGCTTGGAAATATTTCCCCAAAGAAGATTGTGCTCATTCCCTCACATAATTTTCACTTCCACGACATTTTTAGTGCTTCGCACCTTTTTCTGTAATACAAATAATGTTGAATAAATTATTCCATTTTTTTTAATTTACACTTTTATATTTATACTATATTAAATTTTATAATGAAACTTCGAAATGTGGGTTATTAAAGATTTACAGTCACAAAAAAACAGTGCTTGATATAAACGATTTTTTTTTGCAAAAATAACAATTTTGTAACAAAGAACTGTTTTTGGTATTAAAATTTTGAATTTTTGGAAGGAATTCAAACACTCTAACAAAAGAAGACCGTGGAGTCGAGTACTAGCATTTAACACCATATTAAATGCATTTAAAACATATCGTGTTTTGTACTTAATTTATTTCATTTTACCTTTAAGGCCGGTATTAAGTTGGCATTATCGCTTTAAAATGTTTTGCCTTTTGGTCCATGGAAGATTCGAGTTCGTGGTTGCTTGATGACAGTATCCGTTCAATCGCTGAGTTGTTAATTTGGATATGTTCGCCCAATACAGTTTCAGAAACATGTGATCTTCAGATTAACATAAATTTGGGGTTTGATGAGTTCAGTACCAGACCATTGTAATTTGGCCACATACTACCTCAAGAAGGTCTACTCAGTAGTCTACTCAGTGCCCTTCCTGAAGTTAAACAATATCCTATTCTGGATTTATAAGAACCATTTTTGTTTGTATTTGAGTGGAATCTCAAATATCTCGGGTAAGCGTGATATTTGAGATTCGATAGCACTGTTGTTAAAGACAGTAGCGTAATTACAAAAGACGGAAATCTATATTTCAATGGGTTACAAACGCAATCACAAACTTATACACCCCCATCACCATTCTATGGAGGTAGATAAAAATCTATATTTTGGAATGAATCTAAAATTTGGAGCTAAGCTTATGTGGGATCCGTGAGCCAAAAGGGACTACACCATACAGAACAGTCTTGAGGCAACACCACGCCTTGAAAACATACACAAAAATATGTGGAACCACCATATATGTTCCAAGAGCCGCTAAGAATTAGAAGAAACATTTGTCATATTTCCAGAACAGAGGTTCATGTCATTTTCACACCTGCCATTACGAAAACCAAATCGTACAAATGTTTAATATATATTAATAGATATAGATATTTTCAAACAAATGTAATTAATAAAAAAAATCTTATAATTTCACTAATATTTTAAATTATTCACACATTTCTAAATATTAACTTTATATAAAAGTCTAATACCCTAATAACTTCACACTATCGAATAAGAAAAGGACCCTCATCTACTGTCGATGGACATTACGATGGTGAGCGGTAAATCATTTTTCTTGTTGTTATAATTTTTTCTCAATAAATGTATTGTAAAACATAAAAAGTAACAATCAAATGAAATCCATCCATTCGTAGAATTATGAAAATCAAACAGAACAAAACAACAACTAATATTTTACTACGATCAAATAAAGAAAGAGCGTAACGAATGAATTGAATATTGAATATTTGCTTTTTACATATCTCGTATTTTGATTGATAAAAAATGCTGTATGAGAAGTAGTTTGAATACCAATTGCGCGTACCTGCCATGGCCAATTGCTGGACTGTCTTTAGTGGAATCTTGTACGCAATACATGGTGATGTGTATATAAGATTCGACCGTAACATATATACTTTCTTTTTCTGTAACATCATAAAAACCGCATTAGTAGTTAATTATTAAGTTTATTTATTAAATGTGCAATGGCACACGCGAACGTGTATTTTGTAGAACACAACACTATCGCGGTGCAATGGTTAGAATGCCCGCATTGCATTCACAAGGTTGTGGGTTCGATTCCTGTTTCGACCGAACACCAGCGTTGGATTATCCCACCTCAGTGATGCTGGTGACATTTCTGAAGGTTTCAAAGCTTCTCTAAGTGGTTTCACTGCAATGTGGGACGCCTTTCGGTCTCGGCTATAAAAAGGAGGTCCCTTGTCATTGAGCTTAACATGGAATCGGGCAGCACTCAGCTACAAACGCCATCAAAACCAAAGATAATACACTTTAGAAGATGGGAAACAATTGACGGCGCTAGGTCCCTACTTATCGTTTACGCGTTTGGTTCGACACATTAAATGCAAATAAAAAGATAGTAAGAGTTTGAAATACCTTGGAACAAACGGAAAAATATAATTTTTAAATTATTGCTCAAAATTTAACATTGTTCAATTCAAAAAACTAAGTTTTTCATTAAAAAAAATGCAAATAAAAAAATTACAAACATGTATGGACTTAGCGCCGTCAATTCAACATTTGGTATGACGAAGCCAAATTTCCCATCTTCTAAAGGGTATTGTATGTTTATGATATGACACCACGATATGACATTCTAACTACTTCGTGAGATGTTCTTTATTATTATTATCTCACCGGCTGCAATTTTTTATCAACTTTGTTTCTAAAAAATATTTTTTTTATGTTCTACATCGTTATTATTTTGTTATTTTCGGGGATGAAATATAATTTTTGTCAATATTATTTTTCTAACTTTTATATTTATTTTCTTTTTTTGTGAAATTTAATTTCTAAAACTAAAATTTTCACTTAAAATAGCCTAATTTCGAACATTCTAATACTTGTCCAAAAGCACTGCATCGGAAGTGAAAAAAATCAATAGGGGATCCCGGGGTGCATTTTAAAAGAAATGTTTGTGGAACAAAAAAGTGAACCCTTTATTTCACTACAGCCAATTTAACTTTATTGTAGTTCATGGAATTATTATGTTTGGAGAAGTTTCTTTACTCTAATAATTTGTTGTATACGTTAATTAAATGAACTAAAAAACGACAAAAATTATACATCGATGAAGTATAAAAAGATTTATAAATTCGTACTTCTCACAAAATAGTTTCAATTATTATCTTTAAATTTGTAAAATTTTAGCTACAAGTGCGCCCACGTTGAACTATCGTATGGCACTAAACATATCTTTATTCTTTGCAATATCTTTACTTCAAAACTACAAAATTTTCATTAAAAAAAATTGAAAAAAAAATCAATTATGGTCTAATAAATTTTCGTTGAAATGTCGTGAAAAATATTTACTTATTTTTTGGTGATATCTGCGGTGATGTAAGCGTTTGTAATACTGTTTTATTAAACATTTTCTTAAACTATCTAAATTATTCTAAAATTATCAAAATTTTGTCTCTATGTGCACAAATTTTGTTTGAACAATTTTAATTTAATTTAAAAAAACCCTAAAATAATACAATCCTTTTGAAACACATAAGGAACGACAAAGTATATATGTAGTAATTTTGTATAATGACAATAATTAAAATGAGAGTACTTTTATTATGGCGTCTCCGATAGTAATTGGGCGACCTTTAGTACACCAAGTGTATTCATAGAATGTGTAGTTAATGTGTGTCAACAGAAATACAATCTAAATTAAGTGTTTACTCATGTCAACGACGTGCATTAGATTCAGACACAATAACTGATCCACACATATGAAATTCCTCCCAATGGACAAGATATATCCCCTACAGAAATTATGGTTGCCAAGATCTTTAGTTTCGGAGAGAATTTTCAAATGTGTTTAAAAACTAGTTAAAGTATTTGAACAAAAAGTCATACTTTTTGCGATAAACGTGATCCTTTTTACAGGTTATAAAAAAACAATTTCATGAAAGAATAACTCAATATTATTTTAATTTTCTGGTAATTGCATCTGCCCTCGAATTGTCTCCATTGAATATTTCGCATTTATATGACCGTTTCCTCAGGTTTGAGTAAGTAAGCATAGCAAAAACAAAAAATAACATTTGAACATTTCGCGGCGTTTGGCCCATGAACTCAGTTTTGCAGAAATAAAAATTCTTAGCGCGCCCAAACTGAAAAATGACGATTTGACTGACTTTGGTCCGAAAATTAAACGACTTTTTCATGTAACCATATGAAATCGTTCAAAGAATTCAGATGGTTAAATTTTATGGGAAGTTCCGAAAATTAATACTATGGCTATCAAAAAAACGGAATGTTACCTGAAATGGTAAATGCGACATTAGTTTTTATGTTTGTGAGGCATTTGACGCAAACATCAATTGTGGTCTTTACACTGAAAAAACAAACTAAACATCATCTGTATTTCAAAAGTATTTTTGTCCTTACACAAACAACAAACGAATTTTATATGTAAATTTTGTTTTGTCAGCTGCACTTCGTGGGCACCAAAGAGAAAATGGTTGGTTGCAATTCGAATCATTACATATAAAGGAAATAGTGTCAGTAAACATTATTTTTTGTTACATAAGAACAATGGCTTCATTATTTTCCAATTATATATCCAACACCACCATAAAAAAGTTCAGCAAGAAAACAGAAATTCCCATAAACGCATTTCAATGTTCAAATAACCAATGCCGATAAAATTGATTTTAAGTGTTGGCATGAAATTGTTTGAGCTAACCACCAGGCATAGTGAAGTCCTACAGCATGTGAACAACAAATGGTTGCACAACCAAAAGTTTGAGTATAACTAATGAAATCTTAGTCCCAATTATGGACGCGTGTAAGGGTGTTGTTGCATCGGCATGGTAGATTAGTATGAGCGCTACAAAACGGGAATTAGCGTCACTAAATTTAACTTCAATGATAGCCGTAAAACATTGAATAAAAGCTTACCCCCATGACGCACTTAATAACCGCATAGATAGCAATTTGGGCTTAAAGGTAAGTATCGCACCGAATATATAAACAAAGGAACATTACAAAGTTTGCAGCTTCATACACCAACAAAAAAATAAAAAATATGAATTTGTAGCATAACATTTGTTAGCACTTTTTTATAAATTTTAATGGACTTTTTCAGTAAAAAAAATATGTACACTTACCATAATATATTTGTTTCCGTAAATACTTGTTTTGAAATTATGATTTTTTAAATAAATATATATGAACCGGTTTTCATAAAATCAAGTGAAACGCTTTAACTTTTAAATATATCAAAAAAAATAACAAGGTTTCTCTTAGCGTGAAGAGAACCACAAACATAGAGTTACTCTCATATGTTAAGCAATACAAGCATATAATACGAGAGAGAAAAAAAACGAAAACATAACGTTGTGAAGGCCAACACGTTGTGTCTTGAGTTTTTCAAGCTAACAGTTTGAGAACGCGCCGTCGCGATTCGAAGAATGTTTTATTGCTTGTAAAAAATTGACGAAAAAAAAAAAAACAATATTTAAATGGAAACGTTGGTTCTCCAAAATAAGGTAATGAATAAAATTATTATATAAATTAGAATCTACTGGTTGGACTATAATGCGATTTGTTAGTAAAATGGTTCATACATTTTGAACTCAATTATTGCAAGCATTAAGAATCAGAGGAAAATCTTAAGGAAAGGTGTACATGTAATTGGCGATGAACGTTTTTAAATATATATTATGTGAATAAGTACATATTTTTTAATGACGAAAAATATGTATACTTCATTTAATAATATTAAAAACCCCATTCATATAAATGTATACGTGCGTTAGCCAATGAAAACCTGGTAATTATTTTTATTTATAATTATTTCATATAATTTATGAATCCCAGTGTTTGAAAATTTTTGGTGAAGACTATTCATAAAATACATGTATTATTTTTTTGTTTTGTATAAAATTCGAGAACGGACTCCAAGCGCTTCTAAGACGATCGTGTATTATATCTGTGGCTAAAGAAGGACATTTCTGGTAAGGTAAATATATATATTCAAATATTTTTTGTAGTTTCACGCACATAATGACCTAATAAATTAATTAATAATTCTGTCATTGGTGTACAAAATATCCCTCTATAACAAGTAAGGAAAGTCTAATCGCGGTGGGCCGACTTAATTATACCCTGCCACCACTTGTAGATCTAAATTTTCGATACCATATCACATCCGTCAAATGTGTTGGGTGGCTAATATATAAAGGTTTGTCCCAAATTACATACATTTAAAATATCACCTCGATTTTGGACAGAATTTGACAGACTCTCTATCAAAATCTATAGACCAAAATTTAAGTTGGCTTAATGCACTAGGTGGAACACAATTTTAGTAAAAAATTACCCTGCACCACTTTGTAGATTCTAAAATTTTCGATACCAAATATCAATCCGTCGTCAATTGTGTTTGGGTGGCATATAGTATAAATGGTTTTGTCCCAAAATACATAAACATTTATATATACCGATTTGAACAGAATTTGAATAGAACTTCTACAAAATCTATAGAACTAAAATTTATAGTTGGCTAATTGCAACTAAGGGTGGAACACAAATTTTAGATAAAAAAATATGGAAAACATTTTAACTCTGAAGCAATTTTTAAGGAAACTTCGTCAAAAGTTTATTTATGATTTATCGTTCGATATATATTGTATTACAGTTTTAGGAAAAATTAGAGTCATTTTACAGCTTTTTTTTTCGACTAAGCAAGTGGCGATTAACAAGTATCGGTTGGTATTTTGAACCATTTTTGTCGAAATCAGAAAAAACATATATATAGGACTATAGTCTAAATCTGAAGCCGATTTCAAATTCAATTTGGCACTCGCTGACTAATATTACGTCTAAAATTGTAGCATCATTGTGCAAAATTTCAAGCTAAATCGGGAATAAAACTCTGCTTCTGGGTCCATATAAATGCATATCGGGCGAAAGATATATATGGGAGCCTATAATCTAAAATCCGAATCGATTAACCAAATATGGCACGCATAGCTACACATACTAAATATACTCCCGTGCAAAATTTCAAGCCAAATTGGGCAAAAAACTCTGGCTTTTAGAAGCATATTGTCCATTTATCGGGCGAAAGATATATATGGGAGCTATATCTAAATTCTGAACGCAAGATTCAATCGAAGATTTTACACACTTGTTTTGGGACTATACTACCGCAATTGTACTCCTAGTGCAAAAATTTCATCCAACCAAATGACGGCCAAAAATCTGGCTTCTGGGGGAAGCTATATCTAAATCTTGAAACCGATTTTCAAATCAATTTTGCACACTTGACTTAAATACTACTAATTGTACTCCTAGTGCAAAAATTTCAAGCAAATCGGTATAAAAACTCTGCTGCTGGGTCCATATTAGTGCACTATGGCGATAACGATATATGATTGGGAGAAAATATATCTAAATCCGAAACGATTCTTCCAAAATCAATAGGTTTCT
>PGFW01032404.1:19814-30628 GCA_003123925.1 Haematobia irritans | reverse complement strand
ACCAAATGAAATAATCAGTTAATATTAATTATTACTATTCGTTGTCTTACACTCTTTACTACAACGAAAAATTAGGTAGGTTAGGTGGCAGCCGATGTATCAAGCTCACTTAGACTATTCAGTCCATTGTGATACCACATTGGTGAACTTCTCTCTTATCACTGAGTGCTGCCCGATTCCATGTTAAGCTCAATGACAAGGGACCTCCTTTTTATAGCCGAGTCCGAACGGCGTTCCACAACCCTCTTCTTAACTTTTAGTTAACTTAACTTTTAGTCTATTAGAGGTTGTAATTTCGTGAACTGTAGTTAAAAAGTACAACGGGGCATTAAATTTTTTTCGCTTTGGGGAAATCTCAAAATGTGTAGCAAAATTTAGTTATTCAATTTTCGTACGAGTTAGTTCATTCTTCCTATAAAAAAGTTTACTTTTTTTCGGTGTACTATTTTTTTCCTTTTCTTTATTTATTATTTAATTAAATTTACAATGAAATTATAAATATAATTATAAGTTTTGACTGCTAGGGTCTTAAGCTTTTATTTATTTATTTGAGTTTAAAGGTGTGCTTGTGAGAAAATATTTTACTCACGCTCACGCACACTCACGACGGAAAATCTTACTCACGCATATTCACGATATTTTTTGGTAGGACTTACGCTCACGCACACTTGCGAAAAGAAAATTTGTACTCGCGCACACTCACGCACGAAAAATACAATGAGTTATTAGTTAGTTGTTCACGGAGAAATTATTTTCGTGACTCACGCACGACATTTATTTTTTTTAATCACGCGTCAGTCACGACAATTTCGTGTCACGTGCACACCACTTATTTGTATAATATGTCAGGCTGGTACAACAAAAAGCAATTCTTATAAACGATAGTACAAGCTTTATAATGATATTAAATTTCATGTTAATTAAATTGAAAAAAAAAAATAATTTTAAAATGATTATAAATATAATAACAATAAAATGTATAACGTTATAATGAAAAACAAAAAATTTAAACTGTTTAATATAAATTTAATAAATAAATCATATTATAAATTTTTTCACACAACAGAATGACTTATTTATGTTTAGCCATAACATTTATAAAGATCACTTTTGAACTGAGCGGTATTGCTGAATTTTTGTAGATCTGGAGGCAAAGTTTTTCCAAAGACAAATGGTAAAGATGAAGAATTGTCGTTCATATACTAAGGTTTTGAAACGTGGTAATATCATTTTCGTTGACTTGGAAAGCGGGTCAATTCACCCGTGTACACTGAAAAACGTATTATCGTGGACCAAAATTTCACGTGCTTAAAATACGAATGCGAATTTTTTTTAACATAGAAGACGTATTTTTGTGATGTATAAAATTTTTTCCTTCTCCAAAAGTCGATAAACTTTTCAATGAAGTCGTTTTTCTTAATGTTAAGTGATTGGACTTAAAATTGGATATTCTAACGTGAAAGAAATTTTTGTTCGGGTAAGGTCAACTTGGGTTTAATAATTCTGAAAAATTCTTTAATGGAGTAGTCTTTAAATTTATTGACTTCTTCATCTGTACTACAAAGCAAAAAAACATTCAAAAATAGTACATGTTTTTCAACACTTTATTTTAAAGACTAATTTTACTTGAAACGTAGAAAATTTCTACTTGAAGTCGAGTCTGAATTCGAACATTTAAGTTGTCGTTAATACGATTTTAAAGCACATTATTGCACATGAAGGAGCAAAAGAGTAAACGAATAAATAAAATTTGCTACCTAATCAAGTACGCAAAACATAAATTTAAAAGACAATTCTGTCTTAAAAATATGTTTATTTCAATTCTTCGCTTTTTGGCCGGAATCAATACCAAACCCATTAGTGTAAAGACAACATCTTTGGGACCGGCCATGCTTTTTTTCAGTGTAGAAAATCTAGTGAAGAATTGATAGATATTTGACTATAAGTAAATTATTAGATGATATGTTGAATATCTGCACCCTCAAAAAAAAAATCGTTTCTCTAACATATGTTCCAACATATTTTGCATGAAGCCAATATATTATTGGATACTGCCGAAACATTAATATGTTTGTTTTATGTGAACATATTATATGTTTGGAAGCATTTTGAGCCCAAAAATATGATATGCTTGGAAGAATTTTCCCCAAAGAAGATTGTGCTCATTCCCTCACATAATTTTCACTTCCACGACATTTTTAGTGCTTCGCACCTTTTTCTGTAATACAAATAATGTTGAATAAATTATTCCATTTTTTTTAATTTACACTTTTATATTTATACTATATTAAATTTTTATAATGAAACTTCGAAATGTGGGTTATTAAAAATTTACAGTCACAAAAAAACAGTGCTTGATATAAACGATTTTTTTTGCAAAAATAACAATTTTGTAACAAAGAACTGTTTTTGGTATTAAAATTTTGAATTTTGGAAGGAATTCAAACACTCTAACAAAAGAAGACCGTGGAGTCGAGTACTAGCATTTAACACCATATTAAATGCATTTAAAACATATCGTGTTTTGTACTTAATTTCATTTTTACCTTTAAGGCCGGTATTAAGTTGGCATTATCGCTTTAAAATGTTTTGCCTTTTGGTCCATGGAAGATTCGAGTTCGGGTTGCTTGATGACAGTATCCGTTCAATCGCTGAGTTGTTAATTTGGATATGTTCCCCAATACAGTTTCAGAAACATGTGATCTTCAGATTAACATAAATTTGGGGTTTGATGAGTTCAGTACCAGACCATTGTAATTTGGCCACATACTACCTCAAGAAGGTCTACTCAGTAGTCTACTCAGTGCCCTTCCTGAAGTTAAACAATATCCTATTCTGGATTTATAAGAACCATTTTTGTTTGTATTTGATGTGAATCTCAAATATCTCGGGTAAGCGTGATATTTGAGATTCATAGCACTGTTGTTAAAGACAGTAGCGTAATTACAAAAGACGGAAATCTATATTTCAATGGGTTACAAACGCAATCACAAACTTATACACCCCCATCACCATTCTATGGAGGTAGATAAAAATCTATATTTTGGAATGAATCTAAAATTTGGAGCTAGCTTATGTGGGATCGTGAGCCAAAGGGACTACACCATACAGAACAGTCTTGAGGCAACACCACGCCTTGAAAACATCACAAAAAATATGTGGAACCACCATATATGTTCCAAGAGCCGCTAAGAATTAGGAAGAAACATTTGTCATATTTCCAGAACAGAGGTTCCATGGATTCGATAGCACTGTTGTTAA
Source organism: Haematobia irritans (assembly GCA_003123925.1). Classification (NCBI taxonomy): domain Eukaryota; kingdom Metazoa; phylum Arthropoda; class Insecta; order Diptera; family Muscidae; genus Haematobia; species Haematobia irritans. The sequence continues at coordinate 27,367 of PGFW01032404.1, read as the reverse complement.
AGACAGTAGCGTAATTACAAAAGACGGAAATCTATATTTCAATGGGTTACAAACGCAATCACAAACTTATACACCCCCATCACCATTCTATGGAGGTAGATAAAAATCTATATTTTGGAATGAATCTAAAATTTGGAGCTAAGCTTATGTGGGATCCGTGAGCCAAAAGGGACTACACCATACAGAACAGTCTTGAGGCAACACCACGCCTTGAAAACATACACAAAAATATGTGGAACCACCATATATGTTCCAAGAGCCGCTAAGAATTAGGAAGAAACATTTGTCATATTTCCAGAACAGAGGTTCCATGTCATTTTCACACCTGCCATTACGAAAACCAAATCGTACAAATGTTTAATATATATTAATAGATATAGATATTTTTCAAACAAATGTAATTAATAAAAAAAATCTTATAATTTCACTAATATTTTAAATTATTCACACATTTCTAATAATTAACTTTATATAAAAGTCTAATACCCTAATAACTTCACACTATCGAATAAGAAAAGGACCCTCATCTACTGTCGATGGACATTACGATGGTGAGCGGTAAATCATTTTTCTTGTTGTTATAATTTTTTCTCAATAAATGTATTGTAAAACATAAAAAGTAACAATCAAATGAAATTCCATCCATTCGTAGAATTATGAAAATCAAACAGAACAAAAACAACAACTAATATTTTACTACGATCAAATAAAGAAAGAGCGTAACGAATGAATTGAATATTGAATATTTGCTTTTTTACATATCTCGTATTTTGATGATAAAAAATGCTGTATGAGAAGTAGTTTGAATACCAATTGCGCGTACCTGCCATGGCCCAATTGCTGGACTGTCTTTAGTGGAATCTTGTACGCAATACATGGTGATGTGTATATAAGATTCGAACCGTAACATATATACTTTCCTTTTGTCTGTAACATCAAATAAAAACCGCAATTAGTTAGTTAATTATTAGAGTTTATCTAATTTAATTTAAATGTGCAAATGGCACCGCGAACGTGTATTTTGTAGAACACAACACTATCGGCGGTGGCAAATGGTCTAGAAATGCCCGCAATTGCATTCACAAGGCTTTGTGGGTTCGATCACTGGTTTTCGCGAACCGAACACCAGCGTTGGAATTATCCCACTCAGTGATGCTGGTGAGCATTTTTCTGAAGGTTTCAAAAGCTCTCTAAGTTGGTTTCACTGGCAATGTGGGACGCCTTTCGGTCTCGTTATTAAAAAGGAGGTCCTTGTCATTGAGCTAAACATGGAATCGGGCAGCACTCAGCTACAAAACCGCCATCAAAAACCAAAGAATAATACACTTTTAGAAGATGGGAAACAATTGACGGCGCTAGGTCAGCCTACTTATTCGTTTACGCCGTTTGGTTCGACACATTTAAATGCAAAAAATAAAAAAGATATAGTAAGAGTATTGAAATACCTTGGAGAAAGCAAATCGAAAAATTATAATTTTTTAAATTATTGCTCAAAATTTAATACATTGTTCAATCAAAAAACCTAAGTTTTTCAAATTAAAAAAAAATGCAAAATATAAAAAATTACAAAACATGTAATGGACTTAGCGCCGTCAATTCAAACATTTGGTCATGAACGAAAGCCCAATTTCCATCTTCTAAGGGTAGTTTATGTTTATGATATGACACCAACGCTTATGACATTTCTAACCTACATTCGTGAGATGTTTCTTTTATTATTATTATCTCACCGGCTGCAATTTTTATCAACTTTCGGTTTTCTAAAAAAATATTTTTTTATGTTCTACATCGTTATTATTTTGTTATTTTCGGGGATGAAATATAATTTTTGTCAAATAATTATTTTTCTAACTTTTATATTTAGTTTCTTTTTTTTGTGAAATTTAATTTCTAAAACTAAAATTTTCACTTGAAAAATAAGCCTAATTTCGAACATCTAATACTTGTCCAAAAGCCACTGCCATCGGAAAGTGAAAAAAAATCAATGAGGGAACCCCGGGGTGGGGCATTTTAAAAGAAATTGTTTGTGGAACAAAAAGTGAACCCTTTAATTTCACTACATGCAATTTAAAACTTTATTGTAGTTCATGGAATTATTATGTTTGGAGAAGTTTTTCCTTTAGCTCTAATAATTTGTTGTATAAGTTAATTAAATGAACTAAAAAACGACAAAAATTATACATCGATGAAGTATAAAAAGATTTGACTAAATTCGTACTTCTCACAAACTAGTTGTCATTATTATCTTTAAATTTTGTAAAATTTTTAGCTACAAGTGGCCGCACGTTGAACTATCGTAATGGCACTAAACATAATTCTTTGCAAAATCTTTACTTCAAACTACAAATTTTCATTAAAAAAAATTGATAAAAAAAATCAATTATGGTCTAATAAATTTTCGTTGAAATGTCGGAAGAAATATTTACTTATTTTTTGGTGATATCTGCGGTGATGTAAGCGTTGTAATACTGTTTTATTAACAATTTTCTTAAAAACTAGATCTAAATATTCTAAAAATTAATCAAAATTTTTCGTTCTATGTGGCACAAATTTTGTTTGAACAAATTTTAATTTAATTTAAAAAAACCCTAAAAATAATCAATCCTTTTGAACACATAAGGAACGACAAAGTATTATGTAGTAAATTTTGTTAATGACAATAATTAAAATGAAGAGTCTTTTATTATGGCGGTCTACCGTATAGTAAATTGGGGCGACCTTTAGTACAGCCAAGTGTATTCATAGGAATGTGTAGTTTTAATGTGGTGTCAACAAAACTACAATCTAAATTAAGTGTTTAACCTCATGTCAACGACGTGGCATTAGATTCAGACACAATAACTGATCCACAATATGAAATTCCTCGCCAATGGACAAATTATCCGCCTGACAGAAAGTTATGGTTGGCCAAGATCTTTAGTTTCGGAGAGAATTTTCAAAATGTGTTTAAAAACTAGTTACAAGTATTTGAATCAAAAAGTCTATACTTTTTGCGATAAACCGTTGATCCTTTTTACACGGTTATAAAAAAATCAATTTCATGAAAGAATAACTCAATATTATTTTTAATTTTTTCTGGTAATTGCATCTGCCCTCGAATTGTCTCCATTGAATATTTGCATTTATATGACCGTTTCCTAGTTTGAAGTAAGTAAGCATAGCAAAAACAAAAAATAACATTTGGAACATTTCCGCGGCGTTTTTGGCCATGAACTCAGTGTTGCCAGAAATAAAAATTCTTAGCGGCGGCCCAAACTGAAAAATGACGATTTGACTGACTTTGGTCCGAAAATTACGACTTCTTTCATGTAACCATATGAAATTCGTTCAAGAATTCAGATGGTTAAAATTTTATGGGAGAGTTCGAAAAATTAATACTATGGCTATCAAAAAAACGGGATGTTACCTATGAAAATGTAAATGCGACATTAGTTTTATTTTGGTGAGGCATTTTGACGCAACATCAATTGTGGTCTTACAACTGAAAAAACAACTAAACATCATCTGTATTTCAAAGATTTTGTCTTACACAAACAACAAACGAATTTTAATGTAAATTTTGTTTTGTCAGCTGCACTTCGTGGGCACCAAAGAGAAAATGGTTGGTTGCAATTCGATTCATTACAATAAAGGAAATAGTGTCAGTAAACATTAATTTTTTGTTACATAAAGAACAATGGCTTCATTATTTTCCCAATTATATATCCAACACCACCATAAAAAAGTTCACCAAGAACAAACTAGAAATTCCCATAAACCATTCCAATTGGTTGGCAAAATAACCAATGCCGATAAAATTTGATTTTAAGTGTTGGCATGAAAATTGTTTGAGCTAAACCACCAGGCATAAGTGAAGTCCTACAGCATGTCGAACAACAAAATGGTTGTGCACAAACCAAAAGTTTGAGTATAAACTAATGAAATCTTAGTCCAATTATGGACGCGTGTAGGGTGGTTGTTGCATCGGCATGGTAGATTAGTATGAGCGCTACAAAACGGGAATTAGCGTCACTAAAATTTAACTTCAATGAATAGCCGTAAAACATTGAAATAAAAGCTTACCCCATGACGCAATCCTAATAACCCATAGATAGCAATTTGGGCTTAAAGGTAAAGTATCGCACCGAATATATAAACAAAGGAACATTACAAAAGTTTGCAGCTTCAATACACCAACAAAAAAATAAAAAATATGAATTTGTACATAACAATTTGTTAGCATTTTTTTATAAAAATTTTTAAATGGACTTTTTCAGTAAAAAAAATATGTACACTTACCATAATATATTTGTTTCCGTAAATACTTGTTTTGAAATTATGATTTTTTAAATAAAAATATATATGAACGGTTTCATAAAATCAATGAAACGCTTTAGCTTTTAAATATATCAAAAAAATAACAAGGTTTTCTCTTAAGCGTGAGAGAACCACAAACATAGAGTTACTCTTCATATGTTAAGGCAATAGCAAGCATATAATACGGAGAGAAAAAAACGAAAAACATAACGTTGTGAAGGCCAACACCGTGTGTCTTGAGTTTTTCAAGCTAACAGTTTGAAGACGCCCGTCGCGATTCGAAAGAATGTTTTTTATTGCTTGTAAAAAATTGACTGAAAAAAAAAAAAACAATATTTAAATGGAACGTTGGTTCTCCAAAATAAGGTAATAATAAAATATATAAAATTAGATCTACTGCGTTGGACTATAATGCGATTTGTCTAGTAAAATGGGTTCATACATTTTGACCAAATTAATGCAAGGGCCATTAAAGAATCAGAGGAAAATCCTTAAGGAAAGGTGTACATGTAATTGGCGCATGAAACGTTTTTAAATATATATTAATGGAAAAAGTACATATTTTTTCAATGACGAAAAATATGTATACTTCATTTAAATAATATTAAAAACCTCCATTCATATAAAATGTATACAGTGCGTAGCCAATGAAAACCTGGTAATTTTTTTAATTTATCAATTATTTTCATATAATTGTATGAATCCCAGTGTTTGGAAAATTTTTGTGAAGCACTATTCAATAAAAATACATGTATTATTTTTTTTGTTTTGTATATAAATTCGAGAACGACTCCAGAGCGCTTCTTAAGACGATCGTGTATTTATATCTAGTGGCTAAAAGAAGGACATTTCTGGTAAGTAAAATATATATTCAAATATTTTTTGTAGTTTCACCAACATAATGACCTAATAAATCTAATTAATAATTCTGTCATTGGTGTACAAAAAGTCCTTCTATAACAAGTAAGGAAAGTCTAAACGCGGGTGGGCGCGACTTAATGTATACCCTGCCACCACTTGTAGATCTAAATTTTCGAATAGCCCATATCAATCCGTCAAATGTGTTGGGTGGGCTAATATATAAAGTTTGTCCCCAAATTACATACATTTAGAAATATCACATTCGAATTTGGACAGAAAATTTGACAGACCTTCTACAAAATCTAATAGACCAAAAATTTAAGTTGGCTTAATGCAGCTAGGGTGGAACACAATTTTAGTAAAATTTATCCCTGCACCACTTTTGTAGATCTAAAATTTTCGATACCAAATATCACACCTCGTCCAAAATGTGTTTGGGTGGGGCTAATAGTATAAATGGTTTTGTCCGCAAAATACATACATTTATAATATCACTAACGATTTTTGGAACAGAATTTGAATAGAACTTTCTACAAAACCTTATAGAACTAAAATTTATAAGTTGGCTAATTGCAACTAAGGGTGGGAACACAAATTTTAGAAAAAAAAATATGGAAACATTTAACTCTGAAGCAAATTTTTAAGGAAACTTCGCAAAAGTTTATTTATGATTTATCGTTCGATATTATATTGTATTAAGCAGTTTTAGGAAAAATTAGAGTTCAATTTTACAGCCTTTTCGACTAGCAAGTGGCGAATTAATCAAGTATTGGTTGGTATTTTGACCAATTTTTGTCGAAATCAGAAAAACATATAATAGGACTATAGGTCTAATCTGAAGCCGATTTCAAATTTCAAATTTGGCACTCGCTGACTATATTAGTCTAAATTGATACTCATTGTGCAAAATCTTCAAGCTAAATCGGGAATAAAACTCTGGGCTTCTGGGTCCATATAAAGTGCATATCGGGCGAAAGATATATATGGGAGCCTATAATCTAAAATCGCGAATCGATTAAAACGCAAATATGGCCGCATAGCTACAATACTAAATATACTCCCGTTGCAAAATTTTCAAAAGCCAAAATTGGGGCGAAAGACTCTGGCTTTTAGGACCAATATTAGTCGCATTTATCGGGCGAAAGATATATATGGGAGCTATGATCTAAAGTTCTGAACGGCGAAAGATTCAATCGAAGATTTTGACAGCACTTGTTTTTGGGCTGACTATACTACCGCAATTGTACTCCTAGTGCAAAAATTTCACCAAAACCAAATGACGGCCAAAAAATCTGCTTCTGGGGGAGCTATATCTAAAATCTTGAACCGATTTCAAATCAATTTTGGACACTTGACTTAAATACTACTAATTGTAAGCTCCTAGTGCAAAATTTCAAGGCAAATCGGTAATAAAAACTGCTGGCTGCTGGGTCCATATTAGTGCAACTATTGGCGATAAGATAATGATATGGGGAAAAAGTATATCTAAATCCCGAATCCGAATTTCTTCACAAATCAATTAGGGTCTAATTCCTGAGCCTAAATTAGGAACATGTGGCCAAATTTGAAGGCGATTTGGAACTTAAATTGCGACCCTAGACTTTGATCACAAAAAATGTGTTCACAGACAGTACGGACGACGGACGGACCAGGCGGACAGACGGCATGGTTAATAAAACAGGGACCCACGCCTGAGGCATTATTGGGCCATAAAGACAGCCATGTGTCTATCGGTCGTCTCCATTCTGGGTGTTAACAAACATATGCACTAACTTATAATACCCTGTTCCACAGTGTGGCGCAGGGTATACAAATAGACAACATCATCCCTTTGTAAATTGAACTCATTTACTAAGCATTATCTGCCTGTTTATTATCCATATAATATAAACAATTTTTTCTTTCTTCTTTTGCATGTTAATCGATTAAAATTGTTAAAATCTAATTCCATTTTAATGTGCTCATTAAATGCTTGTTGTGTTATTTTCGTTCTTCGGGATCAGTATGTTTACGTAACAAAAATATGCTCCTCTTATTATTATTAGTTTTTAATTTGTTATAATACACATATTTCTACAAATGTCTATGAATTATACTTATATGTTTATACAAACTGTAATATGTATGTACATGCATAATATATGAAAATTTAATTATATAATCTGCCTTTTTCATTTAATATCGGAATTTGGTAAGTAACAGCAAAAAGTCACAAATTCATTAATATTGAAGTTTTTTCAGTAGTATTAAAACCCAAGTTCACCTTAGTAAAAACATATTTTCTTGGGTATCTTAGGATACCAACTTTAATTCGTATCACATAACTAATAAGGACAAGGAAAAAAAATTATATCAGAGAAATGCGCCTCAATGGTTAATAATATTCGCAATTCGTA